>JAJPUD010006514.1:18251-37940 GCA_023553655.1 Myrmecobius fasciatus
CTATACTAAATATATATGCACCAAGTGCAATAGCACAAAAATTCCTAGGGGAGAAATTAAGAGAGATGCAAGAAGAAATAGACAGCCAAACAATACTAGTGGGGGATCTCAACCTTGCTCTCTCAGAATTAGATAAATCAAACTACAAAATAAACAAGAAAGAAACTAGGGAGATAAACCAATTGTTAGAAAAGTTAGGTATGATAGATCTATGGAGAAAGTTGAATGGAGACAGTAGAGAGTTTACCTTTTTCTCAGCAGTCCATGGAACCTATACAAAAATTGACCATGTATTAGGGCATAAAAACCTTAAAATCAAATGCAGAAAGGCAGAAATAGTAAATACATCCTTTTCAGATCATGATGCAATAAAAATCATATGCAATATAAGTCCAGGAGAAAATAAACCAAAAGTTAATTGGAAATTAAATAATCTAATCCTGAAGAATGAATGGGTGAAAGAGCAAATCATAGACACAATAATTTCATCCAGGAGAATGACAATAAGGAGACAACATACCAAAATTTGTGGGATACAGCCAAAGCGGTTTTAAGGGGCAATTTTATATCTCTAGATGCTTACTTGCATAAAATAGAGAAAGAAAAGATCAATGAATTGGGCTTATTATTAAAAAAACTAGAAAAAGAACAAATTAAAAACCCTCAATTAAATACCAAATTGGAAATTCTAAAAGTAAAAGGAGAAATTATTAAAATCGAAAATAAGAAAACTATTGAGTTAATAAATAAAACTAAGAGTTGGTTCTATGAAAAAACTATCAAAATAGATAAGCCTTTAGTTAATTTGATAAGAAAAAGGAAAGAGGAAAATCAAATTGTTAGTCTCAAGAATGATAAAGGAGAACTTTCCTCCAATGAAGAGGAAATTAAAGCAATAATTAGGAGTTACTTTGCCCAACTTTATGCCAGTAAGTTTGAAAATCTGAATGAAATGGAGGAATATCTACAAAAATATAGATTGCCGAGGTTAACAGAAGAGGATATAAATTATTTAAATAGTCCCATATTAGAAAAAGAAATAGAACAAGCCATTAACCAACTCCCTAAGAAAAAATCTCCAGGGCCAGATGGATTTACATGTGAATTCTACCAAACATTCAAAGAACAATTAATTCCAATACTACACAAGCTATTTGAGAAATTAGGGACAGAAGGTATACTGCCAGAATCCTTCTATGAGACCGATATGGTGCTGATAGCTAAACCAGGTAGGGTAAAAACAGAGAAAGAAAACTATAGACCAATTTCCCTAATGAATATTGATGCAAAAATTTTAAATAAGATATTAGCAATGAGATTACAGAAAGTCATCCCCAGGATAGTACACTATGACCAAGTAGGATTTATACCAGGGATGCAGGGCTGGTTCAATATTAGGAAAACTATCAGCATAATTAATTATATTAATAACCAAATTAACAAAAACCATATGATTATCTCAATAGATGCAGAAAAAGCCTTTGACAAAATCCAACACCCTTTCCTATTAAAAACACTAGAGAGTATAGGAATAAATGGGCTTTTCCTTAAAACGATCAGTAGCATCTATTTAAAACCATCAGCAAGCATCATATGTAATGGAGACAAACTAAAACCATTCCCAATAAGATCAGGAGTGAAACAAGGCTGCCCACTGTCACCATTACTATTTAATATTGTATTAGAAATGTTAGCTTTAGCAACAAGAGAAGAAAAAGAGATAAAAGGAATCAGAGTAGGTAATGAAGAAACCAAATTATCACTCTTTGCAGATGACATGATGGTATACTTAGAGAACCGTAGAGACTCAACTAAAAAACTACTAGAAACAATTCACAACTTTGGCAAAGTTGCAGGATTCAAAATTAATCCACATAAATCATCAGCATTTTTATATATTACCAACAAAGTTCAGCAGCAGGAGATACAAAAAGAAATTCCATTCCAAATAGCAGATGATAGGATAAAATATTTGGGAATCTATCTGCCAAGGAAAAGTCAGAAACTATACGAACTAAATTACAAAACACTTTCCACACAAATAAAATCAGACCTAATCAATTGGAAAAATATTAAGTGCTCATGGGTAGGCAGAGCGAACATAATAAAAATGACAATACTACCCAAACTAATCTACTTATTTAGTGCCATACCAATCAAACTCCCAAGAAATTATTTTACAGATCTAGAAAAAATAGTAGCAAAGTTCATTTGGAAGAACAAAAGGTCAAGGATTTCAAGGGGATTAATGAAAAAAAAGGCAGATGAAGGTGGCCTTGCTGTACCAGATCTAAAACTATAGTATAAAGCAGCGGTCATCAAAACCGTTTGGTACTGGATAAGAAATAGAGCAGTGGATCAGTGGCACAGGATAGGTTATCAGGACAACCTAGGCATTAACCTTAACAATCTAGTGTTCGATAAACCCAAAGACCACAGCTTTTGGGATAAATACTCTCTATTTGGCAAAAACTCCTGGGAAAATTGGAAACTAGTGTGGAAGAAATTAGGGCTTGACCCATACCTAACACCACATACCAAGATAAGATCTAAATGGGTTCATGATCTAGATATAAAGAGGGACTTTGTAAGCAAGTTAGAGGAACGTAATATAGTTTATCTCTCAGACCTGTGGAGGTGGAACAAATTTATGTCCAAAGAAGACTTGGAACTCCTAATTGAACACCAGATGGATAATTTTGACTATATTAAGTTAAAAAGTTTCTGTACAAACAAAAGAAATGCAGACAAGATTAGGAGGGAAGCATCTAATTGGGAAATCATCTTTACATTTAATGGTTCTGATAAAGGCCTCATTTCTAAAATATATAGGGAATTGTCTCATATATATAAGAATTCAAGCCACTCTTCAATAGATAAATGGTCAAGGGATATGAACAGACAATTTTCAGATGATGAAATTAAAACCATCTCTAGTCATATGAAAAGTTGCTCCACATCACTATTGATCAGAGAAATGCAAATTAAGACAACTCTGAGATACCACTACACACCTGTCAGATTGGCTAAAATGACAGGAAAAGATAACGATGAATGTTGGAGGGGATGTGGGAGGGCTGGGACACTAATACATTGTTGGTGGAACTGTGAACGGATCCAACCATTCTGGAGAGCAATTTGGAGCTATGCTCAAAAAGTTGTCAAACTGTGCATACCCTTTGACCCAGCAGTGTTTCTGCTGGGCCTATATCCCAAAGAGATCTTAGAGGAGGGAAAGGGACCCACATGTGCAAGAATGTTTGTGGCAGCCCTTTTTGTAGTGGCTAGAAACTGGAAACTGAAGGGATGCCCATCAATTGGAGAGTGGCTGAATAAATGATGGTATATGAATGTTATGGAATATTATTGTTCTGTAAGAAACGACCAGCAGGACGATTTCAGAGAGGCCTGGAGAGACTTGCATGAACTGATGCTGAGTGAAACGAGCAGAACCAGGAGATCATCATGCACAGCAACAACAGTATTACATGATGATCAATTCTGATGGACATGGCTCTCTGCAATAAAGAATTGTCTCAAACCAGTTCCAGTTGTTCACTGAAGAAAACCATATACACCCAGAAAGAGGAACATGAAATATGGACCACAACGTAACATTTTCATGATCTCTATTGACATTTGCTTGCATTGTGTTGCCTTTCTCTGATTCTCTTTTTTTCTTGTAGATAGGATTTTTCTTGCATAACCTCTCAAGCATTTCAACATTATTAACATGTAGTGGACTTCCTGCCATCTGGGGGAGGGGAGGGGACTGGGGGTAAAATTTGTATTGGAAAGCTTTGTAAAGATCAAGGTTGGGGAACTACCCATACATATGTTATACAAATAAAAAGCTTAAAATTAAAATATATATATATATAAGTGATATAAAAATAAAAGATATAAAAAAAAGAAATTGATTGCTAGAGATATATTTTTCTGGAAAAAATATTTTATTTAGAAATGTATTATTTTCAATGGGAAGCTGCAAAGCATTAGAAGCAGGTAGTGAGACCCATAAGAAAGAAGAATCAAAAATCAAAAGGAAAGGGGGAAAATAAAACAGTAACAAGATTTCATAGTAATTCAGCAGTTAAGAGGAAGTAAGGGACTTTAATTAGCACAATTAATTAAAGAAGACTTGTATATTCTTTCACTTTCATCTTTTCCATGTGGATGAAATTAGAAGCTTTTTAGAATATGAAAAGAGATATTCAGGTGTGGGTCAGAAATCTCAAATTGGACAGCATAAATCATAATTGTAGCCTCCTTGAGGGCAAGAACATGTAATAATCATCACACAATTTTAGAGATGAACAAGAACTTTTAGTCACAGTTTCTATTCGTTTATTTTTATATATGAGAGGCAGCTAGGTGGCACAGTGAATAGAATGGACCTGGAGTCAGGAAAACCTGAGTTCAAATCCAGCCTCATGTACATCCTAGCTGTGGGACACTGAGCAAATCATTTAACCTCAGTTTATCTCAGTTTTCTCCTGTGTAAAATGGGGATAATAATAGCATCTACTTCTCAGAGTTGTGAAGATCAAATGAAATAACTCCAAAGTACTTAGTAAAGTGCCTGACATATAACTGGAAGTATAAAAATGTTAACTGTTATTATGAAAAAAATTGAGAGTTATGGTAGTTTGCCTGAAGTCACATAGCTAGGTAGCCAGGACTTGAAAAAAGGCTTCCTGACTCAAAATAGTTGTTCTCTCTTCAATACCAATATGCATCTCTCATGGCCCATGTCTTTATATTCCCTTTGTGACTGACATGGAATAATCATTCAATAATTTTTTAAAATTTATTATCACTAGTAAAAATCAAAACATTTTGTTTCCTAAATTGGATTTTAGTAGTTTAACTTACATTTAAAGGATCCCAAGTTTCATTAATAAGAGCCTTTTTGAAAATTTTTCATCATGCATTTGATTATTCCTTATTTTAGATTGCCTGTACAGTCTGTTGGATCACCTTCCCTAGTCAGTACTGGATTCAGTAAGATTTGCAAAAGAACCAGATGTGCTCTGGTTCATCTGCTGTTTCAATGACCAAATCAAATGTGTAACAGTCCAGTGATGGGGAGAAGGGCAAGAGAGAGGGAAACAAAGAGACAGACAGACACAGACAGAGACTTTTAAACTTGGATTTATCATTGCATTTTTTAATTTTAATTTTTTAAATTAACTTTTTTAAAATTTAATTTTTAAAAATATTATTTTATTATTTTAATTTTTTAAATTTTATTTATTTATCTTGATTTTTAAATTTAATATTATTTTGTAATCTTTCAAAATTATTTTTCTCAACAATGTTTACATTTTATTAATTGTTCTATTTCTACTCATTTTATTATACATCAGTTCATTGAGGTCTTTTCAATTTTCTGTAAGATTGCTTCATAATTTCTTATGTCACAATAATATACTACATTGATATGCCACATTTTATTTAACCATTTTCCAATATGAGGACCTCTTTAGTTTCCATTTTGGGGTTGCCATTAAAAGAACTGCTATAAATAGTTATATTATATAATATAGAACATATTTATTATGTATTATGTACATATTTGCCTCTAATTCTGGATGTCCTACTTCTTCTGTACTACTTTACTTGGTGATCTCATCACCTCCTATGGATTTGATTGCCATCTCTATGCTGACAACATTCAGAGCTATCTATCTATCCTACCTCAACCTCTCTGCTGATCTTTAATCTCATTTCCAATTGCCTTTCAAAGTTAGAACTGGATGTCTAGTAGACACTTTAAACTCAATATGGCCAAAATAGAACTCATTTCCCCTAATCTTCCTTCCCAGTGTTCTCAGGCAACGTCATCCTCCTGGTCTCTCAGGCTCACAATCTAAAAGTCATTTTTTATTCCACTCTATCTCTGACTCCCCATAATATAAGCTATTGTCAAGATCTGCCCATTTCACCTTTGTAACACCTCTCCAACAATGCCCCTTTCTCTCCTTTGTACTCTGTGGTACAAATGCTCATTGACTCACACATGAATTATTGCAATAATCGGGCTTCTGATAAGTCTTCCTGCCTCAAGTCTTTCCCCAATCTAATCCATTCTTCATTTAGCCACTAAAATGAATTCCTTAAAGTGACGATCTGTCATTCAACGAATCAATAAATTCCAGTAGTTCCCAACGACCTCCAAGATCAAATTCAAAATCCCCCGCTTGTTCAAAGCCCTTCACAATTTATTCCCTTCCTACTTTTCTAATCTTTTCTTTTTGCACCTTACTCCCTGTCAAGTATTCATTCCTTCATCCGGTGACACCATTCTCCTGGATGTTCCACAGACAAGATGTTCCACTCCATTTCTTGGCTCTGGGTATTTTCTTAGTCTGTCCCCTCTGTCTTTTATTACTTTCCCTTCTTGTTTCCAACTACTGAATTCCCTGACTTCTTTTAAGTTCAACTAAAATTCCATTTTTTACAGCAACTTTCCCCAAAATTCTCTTTATTCTAGTGCCTTTCTACCCTCTTTAACCTATACATAGCTAGCATGTATATGTTTATTTGTATTTTGTCTTTAACCTTAGGCTGTAAGCTCCTGGAGGACAGAGGCCCTTTACTTGTTTTTGTATTCTCAGCACTTATTGATGGGGTATCCACCAAATGTTGGGTTGGAAGGGGTACACCAGACTTACCCAATACAAGGCCACTTAAATTGATAGGGTTTTCTCTTCCATTCCCATCATTATCATAGTGACTGGCACATAGTAAGAACTTAATAACTGCCTAATAATTGATTAACTGATATATATATATATGTAATATGTGTATATGAACGAATATATATGTATATATGTATATATATATATAATATGTAAATATATTTATATATTTATATAAATATAAAATATATTTAATATTATAAAATCTCCTTTCCTTCCTTAATTCCTTTAGTCTATAGGATGTATAGTTGAGTCAGTGAGTACCAATTTTTTGGGTAACTTTTTAACATCATTCTAAGAGCCTTTCCAGAACGGGACAATTCCCAGCACCAACTTTCTTTGCACATAGTATGTCCTTCATAAAGACTTTTTGAATAAATGAGATTGACTCCACAGCATTGCCCTCCCCAGCTTTTAATAAATACCCAATTGAGCATAGCATAGTAAAAAAAGAAAGCCACATGGATACAGTCCCATAAAGAGTTTATAGCCTGATAGGCAATAATGACATTTATAGGAAATTACATCTGTCACAATAAAAATCTTAAACCAAGACAATAGTTTAGATAGGAAAGATTAGAGATAAAGATTTTCTGCAGTCAGCCCAAGGAATTGTCCATTTCTAGGTGAACAGGGAATGAAGAGGTTAACTGAGAAAAGACCGGGAAGATAGCTCTGGGAAATCCATGTCTAAGCTATGTAGCATAAAAGAGAATCTTCAGCTTTCCCATCTGGATATTTGTCTCCCTAATGGCTATGTTTTCCATTAATGAAGTTAGGGGGCACTGTAAAAAGAATTGCTCACTTAGCACTCAGTACTAGAAATGGCTGAATGAGTTCCAGACTGTCTGTCTCTATTCCGAGTGACCTCAAATTGTACAGTACATCTGATTTTTTCCATGATCTCAGTTCTCCCTAATGCAACCTGCAGAACAGCTCTTGGCTTGGTCTCTTGTTTAAAAGCACTGCTGCTTTTATTTGGTTTGATATCTTTTCCCTGAAGTTTGAATCAATGCTTACTGTTTGGAAATGCGGGAAACATATGTCTCAAATTGGGCATCTTCCCAACTTCCTAGAGCTCAAACAGTGGGAAGATGGAATAGGAGAAATTTATGGAGGGAGGTCATCTTTCTATTTTCTCTTTTGCTCCCTATAAAATTGCAAAGAGGTTACTTCCAGTAAGGGAGAAAAATAAAGGTCTGTAGCAAACCCCACCCTGAAAGTCTTTGTTGGCTCGTTAAGGATCCTTTGTAATATTTCATTATTTAGGTAACTCCAAAAGGCATATAGATAAACACTGTACAATTATATGTGTGTGTGCATGTATGTGTAGATATAGATATGTACACATGGATATCAATATTACTATATCAAATATATGCCAATTTTTCACTACATAAAGCATCAGAAAAGAGCAGCAGAGAGACCATGGTAATCAAAACTAACTAGGACAAAATTAAGGGCGTGGTTCTTTTTTTTTTACTATTCTTTTCCCCCCAGAAATCATTTCCTAAGAAATATCTCTGCCTAAGGAAATTATTGCATTTTTTAAAATCAATTCATTTTTTAAAAAAAAATTCAGAGGTTTTCCTCATTTCCTCTGTTGGCCCTCAATCCCATTCTGTTTCTTAGGAGATTTCATTAGATGCTAGCTTGCCCAAGGTTATAATTTATTGTTTCAGAAATCTAAATTGCCCTTAGGTCTCAACCCAGAGAGCTATAGACAATGGAATAAATGGTCTTTAAAAAAAAAGAGAGAGAGAGAGAGAAAATGAAGCTCCTCTCCAATTATTCTTTTCTGAAGCAGTTTTGAAATGTAGCTTTTCTAAGAGCCTGATTACCCTCCTTTTTATACATCTAAGAGCAAGGAAAAAATGCTTTATAAAGTGGAATTCGATTTAAGGAAACAGAAAAAAATTATATACATAAAATGGATATACATATAATTATATAATATATAATTTTAATATATTTATATATGTAATTTTACATATATATGATATGTCATATGATTAACTGAAAGACATTTTGTGAGAGTATAATAGATAGTAAACATACTCATTCACCAATATATTCCATGTGTAAAATATACACATATGTCATATATGGAATCATTACCATAAAGTTTGCTTTTCATAATCAAGACCAAAGCCACATTTCTATATTCTTAAAAAAAATAGGCGGTTTGCCACTAATTATACCATAAATCCAACCTATACTCTTTGTTATGACCTAGAGGCTGGTCTGGGGTTTTCAAAAACTGTACTAGAAGAACAGTCTCTGGAAGGTCCCACCAAGCTGAAAAGAATGTGACCATGGACCAGGGGACAAATTGTATATATCATACAAAGATCAGCCTAAATACAAATTAAGAACACAAGGTTGACCATGCGGTGCTAGATTTTTATATACAACTAAGAAATCCATAGGAGTTGCTATCTGTATCTGTGGAGAACTATTCATAAAGATGAATTAATGAAGTGGATAACCAATAAGTAAATTATAATCACAAAAAGTGACCTCATAGATCATTTTAGAGTTTGTATTGGACCCCTGTGCTATTATCCCTATTTTGCAAATATTAGAACTGAGTTTCTGCTTAACAACATGATCACAAGAACTTACAAATGTCAGAGGCAGGATTTGATCCTGTAGCTTCAAAACTGCAAGTCTACTTTAGTATAGTATCCTGCATTAATGATTAAGTCTATCATTTCAATACACATCATAACAAGAAACATTTTATACATGATCCTAAAATTTTGAAACATTTTTTGACAAGCAACCCTAGAGAGTGATTAGTATGACCTAAATTCTGCAGGAAAGATTGTCTGAGGGTGAAGCAAATAACTTTATCATTTCTTTTCCTGGTAGTTCTTGCCCCTGTATCCAAATATATCTGGCACATACACTAGTGCCTGTTTTTAACCTCTCTTTTCAAAGCTTCTGAGTTAGAAAATCAAGCCAGGAAAAGTGTGTGAGTCACTGATTCATTGTACTGATTGAGTCTACTTGCAAATTCATGCTCTCTATCTTGAGTCAGATGCACCATGCTGCTATGCTTGGCTTTTATTCATATTTGTTGGCTCATTATTGTATTTCCAACAATGGATGTTAAAAAGCTTTTTTCCTACCTTTTCCACTCCCTACTCTAACCTTGTCTTAATGCTTTTAGCAAATGACCTTGCTGAACCATTTAAGGTCATTGAACCTAAGCACATCCA
The DNA here is from genome assembly GCA_023553655.1 of Myrmecobius fasciatus. Lineage (NCBI taxonomy): Eukaryota > Metazoa > Chordata > Mammalia > Dasyuromorphia > Myrmecobiidae > Myrmecobius > Myrmecobius fasciatus. The sequence continues at coordinate 28,180 of JAJPUD010006514.1, forward strand.
AAATATAACTACTAACTAGACATATATTCAGCCTCAATCTAAAATATCATTTCTGATCACCTGCTGATTACTTCCACCATGGTTTCTTTTCAGGAATTCAGACTCAAACTCATGATGCCCAAAACTGAAGTTATCCCTTTCCTATCTAAAGGACCATTTCCTTGTCAGCCAAGCTTGACGCCTCTCTGACATTGTTAGCTCCTCCCTGTCTTTTGCCTCCCCATTCAGTGAATTCCTTCAATTTAATGAGTCCTCCCTTCCAGTAGCATTTATTACATCATTCCCCTTTTCCTCATTTTCATTACAACTACTCTAAGACATTCATTACCTCTTGGCTGACCAAGAGTCCTACAATTTTAGAGCTGAAAGAGACTTTAATGGCGGTAATCTAGTCAAGGTTCCTACCTGATTCATGAATCTTTTCAACAACACATTCAACAAGTAGTTACCTAGCTTTGGCTGACATGGTGATTTAGTACTCACTGAGTGGCAGGGAAACCTACTATACTTTTACACAGGACTAATTGTTTGGGAACTAATCCCTATAATGAACAATTCACCCAGGGTCATGCACTTGTGAGAATTTGCCTGGGCATCATTATTAAGATAAGAATTACTCTTTATCCTTTTTTTATTATCTTTGAGATTATTCAGGCAAAAAGCATTTAGATGATTCTAGATATAATTTTAAAAGTTTGCTAATATTCTGGTATTATATGCAACCAAGTACATATAGAGGCATATAGTGGACACTGCCATCTATAGTTAGTTACATTTTCATTTGGAATTAACACTAAATAACTTCCAAGCTAATGGCAAACACCATTGGTAAATATACATCTCTTTATTGAAAATCTTACTTGATATTAATCATCAGACATTCATAGAGCAAAACTGTTTCAGTTAGTACATTACACATGATTTTTATCATATACAATGATGATACCTATTGGAAGAGAGATTTTTGCTAACCTTTTGCTCTACTGATTTGACTGGTAATCAAAAATCCCTAGGAAGGGGAAGCTAGGTCACTCAGTGGATAGAGCACCAGCCCTGAAGTCAGGAGGACCTGAGTTCAAATCCGGTCTCAGACACTTAATACTTCCTAGGTCTGTGACCCTGGGCAAGTCACTCAACCCCAGTTGCCTCAGCAAAAAAAAAAAAAAAAATGCATAGGAACCTTTTACTTAAATAGTATGTTTTGTTCTGGAATTCCATTTGCAAAATTGCTTCTCATACTTTTATGAAGGATGCATTAAATTTATATTATATATAAATATACATCATTACATGATATAAATTTATATGTAAATATGTATAGTTATGCATTATTATGTGTGTTTGTATTTTATTTTCTATAAAAATATGCATTTGTTATATGCATGTTATATAAGATTTTGTGGGAAGGGAAAAGTAGGTATGTGGAACAGTGGTTTTCTTATTTAATCCTCACAAGGAGATGTGACCTCTGTGCTATTATTATTCTTATTTTGTTGATGAGGAAACTGATGATAAAGTTAAGATAGATCTCAATAGCCTAGAAAAGTGGGCTTTAAGATGAAATTTAATAAAGACAAGTGTAAAATCTCAGAATTCAAGGGAATTGAGAAGTTATGTGAATTTTTTTTTAAAAAAGTTTTTTTTGCATTAGTAGGAGAACATTAAAACTGTGAAATACTACATAAATTTTTTATTTGATTTTAGAACGTTTGACAATATACCTAAAAGATTACTAAAATCCTTTCTCCTTGTTATGTTGTCTTTCTCCAGAGAGGAAAAATATCATATGATTAAAATAAAAACATGCTCATAAAAAAGTTTTGCCTTCATTTTATTTTATTTCTTGCCTTATCTTTTTGAGAAAATGACCCTGGATTCTCTAAAACCTTGCCAGAGAATTTGGAGTACTGGCAGGGCTTATTAACTTAAAGGATTCAGTCTGTCCTCAGGCTAATTTTGTTTTGTGTAGGAAGACAAGCCTAGCTCGGTTCATAAGAGCTTCTTTCTAGCAGGGTGAGCTACAAGGTGATAAAATTTTTAGCTGGCTTCTGAAATCCCAATAACTATGATTCTGTGATTGTAGGAATTCTTGCAGACTGCATTCTAGGGGTTAAAGGACTTTTTCCATCTGCTTTAATGCCAGTTAGAATTCTCTCCAAACTCTTGTTGTACATAGCTGTTTGCATACTGTCTCCATCATTAGATCTTTAGAGGTCCTTGAAATCTGTTACTGTTTTTGCCTTTCTTTTAAAATCTCTCACTTAGCACATTGCCTGAACATAAGTACTTAGTGATTGTTGATTTGGATTCAAAAGGAATTAACTGTCTATGTACAGAATTGGGGAGGAGTAATTGGATAGTCAGTTCCTGTGAAAGAGGGCTGAGGGGTTTAGGAGAATGTAACTCCAATAGATACTGCCAATATAGCATAGAAGTGAAAAAAGCCAAGGTAATCTTAGACTCTCTTATGAGTAGTATGTTATGATAGTATTAGGAATAAAGTTCTACCGTATCCTGCTCTGTCCTATCATCCCCAGATTAGTACTTTCAGTTTTGACACTAAATTTTAGGAAAGTTCTATAGAAAATTGTATTGAGATGAATGGTTGGAAGGGAAACAAATTAGGAGAGCCTTCCATATAGTAAGTTGAAAACATTAAGAATTTTTAACCTGGGGAAGACAAGAATTATTCAGGACATGATAGTTATCTTCATGTAATTGGAGATCTACCATGTAGGAAAGAGAGATTAAGACTTAAACCACTAGGTTCTGAAGGATAGAATTAAAAACAATGGGAGACTCTTATCATAGAAAGCTACCCGACAATGAAAGCTATGGAAAAGTGGAATGAGTTCCCTCAGAACTTAATCAGTTTCCCATCTCTTGAGATAGGGATGATAGAAGAGGTATGTCTGCTCCAGTGCATGTTTTAAACCAAATGTATTCTGAGGGTCCTTCCACCTCTGAGATTTTTATTTTGTTATTGATACTTTTGCTTCATCCAGTCAGTGATCTGCCCTCAGAAAGCTGATTCCAACATGACCATCAGGATTTGGGCACTTCTTATACACAAAGATACAATCTGTATCTTTTCCCCTCTTTTCCTTATATAGATTCCAGGTCCAGAATATTATCCACTGTGCCATGTAAGTCCCTGGGAGTTGTATTTTTCAAAGGCTTTTACCAAAGGTGTTTAACTAATGTCTATTGATATGACTTAATGTTAATTAATTCCCAAGAAAGTACTATGGTCTTGTGAAAACAAAGTTGCTTGACTGAATTATTCTATTTTCTCAGTCATTTAGATGACCACCTTTTGGTCGCCTATAGACTATTGCTACATTTCCGAATGCCTTCCTTGTCTTTTATTTTTTCTCCTGGTCAATGAAACAGAAAACAAATTGAGAACCCTCTCTAAAAAAGGGCAATAACAAACTACTTGGGATTAATGGGGAAGGGGGATTTTACAGATGCCTTCTGAAACCAATATTCACAGGTAGCATATGCCTAAATATGGAATGTTTGAGATTGCTAAACCACTGTATGAGATTTAACTCACCTTTGAATGAAGATTATCAAGGATAACTATGTACAAGGTTGTAAATCTGCTTAATGTTGCATGACTATGTTGTATGCCAATAATACTCTTTAAGCACAAGCTTTGAACACTTCAGAAACTGCCAATTCAAATGATTAAAACCTCAAGGATAATGGAGCCATTTAAATCAAGAGACCCAGGGTTATGTAGCTGGGGAAATTAATGAAAACCTACTGGTTACATGCATTCATTTCTTCCCCCACCCTGATTTCTCAGTATTCTGTGTGTGTATTATATATAATATGTATAACACATACATATGTCTACATATATGTGTATATCTACATTTATGATTGATATAACTCTTGCCAGAAAGTAGTGATTGTATTAGGGTGCAACTACTGTTCTGGTGTGAATATTTCTTGCCTCTTGTGTTTGGAATGTAATCCTGATTCAGAGAAGTAAGCTAGCTGAAGCAGTGAACAAGAAAAATAACTATTGGGTAGACATTAAAGGTATGTTTTTTCCCCTTGTATCTCATCGAAGAAAAATACTCTGGGAAGTAACTTTGTCAGTGCTATTTGTTGTCCAGACAAAAGAAATGATATGCACACGTGTGCACATATTTCATGTGTGTATATATAAATCTGTATGTTCATATATATGTATATATGTATAAATATGTGTGTTTTATTTGGTATAGAGGTGGATCAGAAAATGGGAATTTCAATAAGCAGATTCTGTTGTGTTTTTTAACTGTGAGATCCTCATTTATCTAAATTTTGTTACAAATTTCCACACAGGGAGAGAATTCCCAAAAAACTATCAGGGTTTCAGAGTTTAGTCCTTTGTTACTCATAAAAGTATAATCTGTTTCTTTTTTTTTTCCCTTTCTTCCTTTTTTTTAATGTCCTTTTCCTTCCCCTCTTCACAACTTCCTGTGATTATTAGATGTGTATTTCTTTCCATCAGGATAAAATAAAAATTGTCTTCTTTCATTATTGAGACATGTGCTTTTATTGGCATAGGATTCTCCTGGTATGGCCACTTCTTTTACCTGGGCAGATCAACAGGTGATCTGTAATTTAATCTCACAGTTTTGCTTGAGGCACTGAAAGCTTTGTTCAATAACTTGCCCACTGTCTCATAACCAATATATATTAGAAGGCCAACCCTCTATTCTCTATTCTATGCTTCATCTTTTTTTTTACTTTATTATATTCATAGGGGGGGAAATATTCTAGAGCTCCAACATTTTTCTTTCTGTAAATCAGATATTCTTAACCTGAGGTCTTTGGACTTTCCCCCTCACATTTAGATAACTATTTCAATATATGTTTTTCTTTGTAATCTTATGTATTTTATGCTTTAAAATAACATCATTCTAATGGCTCCACCCAGACTGCCAAAGGAAGTCCATGATGCAGAAGGTTATAAATGGAGTAGGTACCTGCTTCAAGTGGAGTCACTGGAGTTAATATTGTCGGAGAAAGACCTGAAGTCTAGCTGGGTCCGGCATAAGCAGCAACATCTGACTTTGCATGTTTGTTTCTTAGTGTGCACTTTATATAGCTGTCCCTTGACCCTTTCCTAAGAAATTAAACTTGCCTAAGGGAAGTCTCACAGAGGAAAGAGCGTTTGCATCTGCTTAAGGAAATGTTTTGCTGAATAATGGCTTATTTAGTGCAATGTGATGGACTGGCACAGCCAGATTGAGCAAGCAGAAAGCAACCTGGACCTCCACTAGAAAGGGACCAACACTGGGAAGTGAATTGCTCATTTTGGGTCTAGCATAAATATGCACACCCAAAGACCATTGGCTTCTCTATAAATTCAAGTTGGAACCTTGATATCCAATTCCTTCTCCTTGCTAAAGCTTCACTGCATGCTCTCTTCCCCCAAGCTTTGCATTTATTTCTAAGATGGTTCGCGTTACTCGCTTCAGCCCTGCAGACCCCAGTGTAGAAATTTCTCTCAGAGGTATGTTTCTGTTTTAAACTTTGAAAGTCCTTGGAGGAAACTGGAGGGTTCTTATCAACCAGGCTGGTGGTCTTTCCTAGGTGCAAGTACTTTCTGGTTTCCAATGGTGTGGCTTGCTAATGTGTAGACTAAAAGGAGTTTGTCAGCCTCTTTCATAGATTTATTGAATTAAGAATGAGCTAAAAGAAGGCAATTAAAATCGCAGGGAGGAGGTAAAGTTTGAGATGGGGGAAAAAAAAACCTTCCAACAATGCCATTGTATATCTATTTTGTTCTTTCCTGACTCCTGTTTTTTGTTAGTTTTCTGCCAAGAAAATGAAGTTGGTCTAGTGTAAGCATCGCCTCAAGGCCAGCATTTCTTAAAAATGGCCAAGGTAAGAAGAACAAAGGCTCTCAAAATAAAGGAAATGAAAAATCCAAAAGTAGATGCTTGTTCCTGTATGACTGAGTCTTTTTTGTGTGTGCCGTCTGGTAAAAGAATGGTGCCAAAGGCTATGTTTGATCCAATAGATTTAACAGGCTGTGCTTTTGAGGAACATAATGAGATTTCATGTTTCTCTTTTAATCTGTCCTTCAACACTAAGTAGATAGATTATTAGGAGGTGCTTCTTTTAGTCCCCAAGAAGTTGTCTAATTCCTTCTCACTAAAAAGAGACCATGTTCTACTTTTATGTGAGTTTGCATACACTTGGATCAACTGATAAAGGCTGATCAAATCAAATAAGAGCTAATATGCAGTGGATTTAGAATGGTGTAAATGGCCTTTGTTCAGTAGTGTTTGAAGTAGATATACATTTTTGGTTTACCTTTCAATAAATATCACTATCTTAATGGAAACATCTATTTTAGAAATTCATCTCTCAGGAAGACTGTCAGGGGAGCCACAGCTGGAACTGAATGTTTCGGTGTCTGTCTGCTTTTCTGCTCAATTAAAACCATTGATTGCTGTGAGCATTTTAAAGGCATATCATTTATATTTTGTGTGAAAGAAGCATTAACACATTTTAGTACCATTTTAAAATCATGTACACTTGATTGACTTCAGGGTATTCTTACTTAAATCTTTGATAACTTCAGCAAAAAAATTTTAATTGACCAAGGCATAACATTCAAAAATGAGGAAGCATATGAGCATAGTAGACTAGTAGATTTGGCCCTGATCAGAGCCCAACTTAAATAGGATTTTCAGTTTTGGGTGTTAACCCCAATTGCCTCAGCAAAAAAAAAAAAAAAAAAAAGATTAAATGACTTGCCCAGGGTCACACAGCTAGGAAGTGTTAAAGTCTGAGGCCAGATTTAAACCCAGGTCCTCCTGACTTCAGGGCTATCCACTGCACCACGCTGTCCCATTGAGTGCTGTATTTTAAGGAAAAAATACTGGGAAGTTGGAGAACAAGCAGTAGAAAGGGAAGGGGAGGGCAAGATGATGAAGGTACTGGCGGTCTGGCCATGTGAGGATTGACTGAAGTAATTGGGAATGTTTAGCTCAGAGAACACAAAATTTGGGGGAGGAACGCAGGATACTATAGTTGTATTCAGACTTTTCATATAGAAGATGTATAAGATTGGTTCTTTTGACTCCAAAACTAATAGAGGCATATTTAAGCCTGATTTCAGGAAAAAAAAAACTTCCCCCACAGTTAAAGTGACCCCAAAGTGGAGTGTTCTGTCCTAGGAGGGAGTGGTTCTTCTCCCTAGAAAACAAGAGATTTTTAAATAATAGCTAAATACTTGTTAATGATTATAATAGGGATTCTTGAAAAGACTTGATTAGACAGATTCTAAGTTCTTAGAGTTCACCAAGTTTTTGATTCCTTTTTATCTTTTTCAAGGTCATTTGCTATCAGATGCACTGATAGTAGTAATCCCTCCCATTAAACTTTCCCTCTTATCAACTAGATGCTGAGATAGCTGTGGACTAAATTGATGACATTATGAGTACCAAAACTAGGCTTCCACATATTCTTAACCCTGGGCCAGAAATTATAAGGAAAATGCAAGTAGCCATGTTTATTTACTCAAGTCTTGGCCAGTCATTCAAGTTCATGGAATGACCATATCATTTTTGTCAGAACTGCAGGCACTGAAAACCCAGAAAACCAAATATCAAAAGCCTAATTTAAGATCAAGTCTCAAGAATTAGAAATTCAGCCACTGTGATTGACTTACCAAGATAAAAAAACTAGACTCTAAGAGGCTGGGGAGTAGATGAGTGACAATTACAAGTCTAACTTGACGCCAACATAGAGAATTGCTATGATACATTTTCTGTCTTTCTTTGACAGGGTGAGGTGAGATAATTTGGTATACCTATTAAGTTAGAGGGTGGGAGCAGGAGGTTATAAAGATTCTAAAACCATTTTATTTATGCATATATGTGTGTGTGTGTGTGTGTGTGTGTATAATCATTCTTTAAGGCTACATAAAAATTAAAGTGGGTATTCTACCCTCTAAAGATACATAAATCTAAGAATAATAGACTACAAATTAACCACATTTATATGTTAGGGTCACACTTATTTTTATTTTTATAATAACAGCTTTTTTCTTTTCAAAATTCATGCAAAGATAATTTTCAACATTCACCCTTACAAAAAGCCTTCAGATTTAAAAAAAAATTATTTCTAGGTCTTCTTAATATTTTTTATACATTTTTCTCTTTGTTTCTTTTGTGATTCAAATTCATGATCATTTATTAGTTATTTACTGTGTACTATCCTAGAAGGAAAACACATTCCCACTCTTAAGGAATTTACAACCTAGTATTTTTGTATGTATGTGTGTATGTGTCTGTAGTAAATAAGGAGATATACAAATAGCTATGATGCAAAATGATAAATGGATAAAAGGGGGTACAAAGTGCTGTGTAAGGTCTGAGATAGGAAAGATGAGTTGTAGAGGAAGTAACATTTGACCCGAGTCCTAAAAAGTTGGTATTATTTCAGAAAAAGTAGAAGATGGGAGAGTGAACAATATAAGCAATGTGAGAGTGGTAGGAAAGTAGTGTATTCACAGAGAATAGTAAGTGGTCCAGATTGGCTGGAGAAGTATGAGGTAATTTTTGCAACCAAATTATGGAGAATCTTGAAGGCCAGAGTGATTGGTTTTTGTTTGACAGAGTATTAATGAGCCAACCATTGAAGACTTTCTGAGCATTGGAATGCTATTATCTGTACATGGAAATAATATGGTAAAAAAAATGGAAGAATAGTGAAGGTGGGTAATATAGTAAAGTAGAAAGAGTGCTTGACGTGGAGTCAGGAGAACCTAAGTTAACTTCCTATTTCTGACACTAGTTCTGGGATGTTGGACAAGTCAGTTTGCTTGTTTAACACAGGAATTTCCTCATTTTAAAAGGGGAATAATAATATCTCCTACTGCACAGGGCTAGTGAGTGCAAGGCTCAGAGGAGAAAATAGATACATAGAAGACTTTGCAAACTTTCAAATTGACATATAAATGTCAGCCATCATCATCATCATCACTATTATATGATATAGCTTCTTATTTGCAAATGTAGGAAGTTAGTTATCTGTAAAATTATCTAAGCACTCTTTTCCTTATGTAATTTTTGGGCGACTATCAGAAAAGAGAACAAAAAAGATAAAGAAAAGGGTAAAATTGCTCTCTATGTGTCTCTGTGTCTCTTTGTACTGTCTCTGTCTCTCCCTCTCCCTTTCTCTTTCTCTCTATCTCTCCCTGTCTGTCTGTCTGCCTCTCTCTCTATGTCTGTCTGTCTCTCCCTCTCTCTGTATGCCTATCTGTCTCTGTCTGTCTCTGTCTGTCTCTCTCTCTGTCTCTGTCTGTCTCTCCCCTTCTCTCCCTCTTTCTTTCTGTGTGTATCTCTTTCTCTCTCTGTCTCTCCCTCTTTCTCTCTGTCTCTCTATCTATGTCTCCCTCTTTGTCTCTGTCTCTCTATGTCTCTCCCTCTTTCTCTCTGTCTATCTCTCTCTCCCTCTTTCTCTCTGTCTATCTATCTCTCCCTCTTTCTCTCTGTCTCTCTATCTATGTCTCTCCCTCTTTCTCTCTCTGTCTCTGTCTCTCCCTCTTTCTCTCTCTGTCTCTCTCTGTCTCTGTCTCTCCCTCTTTCTCTCTCTCTCTCTCTCTCTCTCTCTCTCTCTTTCTGTCTCTTCCTCTTTCTTTCTCTCTGTCTCTGTCTCTCTCTTTCTCTCTCTCTCTCCCTCTGTCTCTCTCTCTCTGTCTCTGTCTCTGTCTCTCTCTCTCTCTCTCTCTCTCTCTCTCT
>JAJPUD010006514.1:45228-128009 GCA_023553655.1 Myrmecobius fasciatus
TGTATATATATATATAATTTTCAAAATCTTGTTGGATTTAAAAAGCATTTTCTAATTCCACAATTTCTTAATATTATTTTATCACTATAATTCTGAACCTGGACATGTGAACTAATTAAAAGCAAGTGCATGCTTTTTTTATTTCTTCACCTTATTTGTCTGAGTACCTTTGTAGCAGAATACCTACCAAAACTCATTAAACATTATGCTTTGTAAATATTACTGGTGATCCAGGTTGTATTTCTAGAGAGAACATAGAAACAGTTGTTAGGAAATGTAAATTTGTACCAAAACTAAAACAAAAAGTTGCACCTTAAGGCCTTATTAATATATTCATTACTGTTGCAAATTTGTTGAGATTCCTAAAATAAAATCTATTTGTGTGAAGAAGATAGTATATGAGAATAAGATGTATATCTTAACAACAGTTTTAAGATCTAAGAATAATGTTATATGTAAAAATTACATTGATATGTCTGATTTTCATGGTAGTTTCATATCCAAATATCTCTTTCCCTACCCAGTCAGAAAACTAATTTTATAACAGAGAATGAGAAAGAGAAAAATAATTCAGCAAGACTAACCAATATATCAGCCAAATGTAATAATATATGTAATGTTCCACATCTATCCTTCCTCTCTTATTCCAATAATGAAGAGAGATTCATTTTCTCATATTGTCTCCAATGTTAGGCCTGGACATTGTAATTATACAGAATTCAGTTTTATTTTTTTCTTGTTGATGTTATTGTTCTCTTCATTATCATTTACATTGTTGTAACCATGTAGATTGTTTTCCTGGTTTTGCTTACTTTATTTTGCATCAGTTCATTTAAGTATGCCTGTGAGGCTCCATATTTTTCATATCTATCATTTCTTTTTTTAAAGCTTTTTATTTTCAAAACATATACAAAGATAGTTTTCAACATTCACCCTTGTAAAACTTTGTGTTTCAATTTTTTTCTCCCTCCATTTCCTCCATCTCTTCCCCTAGATGGCAGACAATCCAATATTTGTTCAATATGTACAAATCTTCTATGCGTATTTCCACAATTATGCTGCACAAGAAAATCTATCTATCATTTCTTATAGCATAATAACATTCCATTACATTCAAGTTGTTTCTGTTTCCTTGCTACTACAAAGAGTGCTGCTATAAGTACCAATGCATATATGAGACCTTTCAATCTTAGATGTCACTGAGGTTATCCTTTCAAGCTAAGAGTATGAATAAATAATATTTTTGCAATTGATTTTGATTATTTTCTTTACCATGTAATAATCAGGTTAAGAACAAAGCAAAACTAATTACAACTGCTCATGTGAAAAATATGTGTGGACTTTAGTGGGCTCCTTTATGTAAATCAATTGTGTGACTTGGCAACTCAAATTGTGGAATAAATAGTCGACTCTTACAACTCTGATTCTATGAATGTCAGGAGGTTATATTCTATCCTAAAAATGTTTTCTTCATATATCACAATGTCTGTATTAGGAACTACAGCTTGACATAGTTATTTTCTTCTAATGTTCTCATCACTTCCTTGTCACCAAACAATTTTTCCTTATTAGTCAGAATTAAATTAATAATAGCAATAAAGCAAAATGTTTGAATGTAATGGAATTATATTGAGTTGATTTGCTTACTTATAAAGACTAAGAACATTCTTAATATTCCTGATCTTCATCAATATAATTGGAATCTATCCTTCATGAATTATCCTCTAAGGTCCTTTTCAGTCCTTGAGTTTTTCATTTTGGAATTTATGTATGATTCTCTCAAACATATAACATTTAGTGTCTTTTGAAATAAGGACTTCCATTTACAAGCACTGTGTTAATTTTATTCATACTAAAACTAAGGATTTTCCTTCTAGTATCACACGATTTGATGAACAAATATTTGTATATCTTTCATGATTTTATACATTTTGATCATATCTTCTGATAATCTTTGTCTTTGTGCCCTGGAGAGTCCCAGTCTTTTTAGTTTATCTTTAACATAGAAGTTTCTCCCTTGGTTATTTTAGTTGTCTAACATATAAACAAATACACATTGTATATGGAAATGGAAATCTTCTACTTGGAAATCTTCCATTTGAAACCCAAGATACTTGTCTCAAGACTACATCTTCAATAATGTTCAAGACTACATCTTCAATAATATTGCTACTGTAGCCATGAAAACACCTTTCATTTCTCTACCACTGCTTCTATTTGCCCATCCCAAATTTCACTATGGGACAGGAAGTATAATTTATTTAGTATAGCATGACAAAGATAGCAAAAATGGTGTCATGGATCCAGGACTGGAAGAAATGAGACCTCAGAAACCTTTTGGTCCAACCTCTTGCCATATTACAGCTGAGGAGATTGACACACAATGGTTAATTTGGCCTGTCAAAGGTCTCTTCAGCTTTCATTCAGCACCAGTTTTATGCCCAGCATAGTACTAAGGTCACAAAGAAGGAAGTGAAAGAACTTAGAATCAATCTGTCTAAGGAGAGATATCATCATGGAATAGTCCTGTGTCTTCTCACTCCTGCATTTTTGCTAAGAATAAACAATATTTTAAAAATACTTTATTTGTTACATAAAATCCTTTCTCCTCTCATTAGAATAGCATGAATAATATTTATCTTTTATTACTTATCATCAATAATGTTTTAGTTTGAGCAATGTGATTGAATGCCTATTTAAGAAAAAAAATTTAAAAAAAAAACCTGTATTACCTAGAGGAGTAGAGAGACTTAGAAACATTAAATTATTAATCAGGCATTCCGTTAACTTAATCAGTATAGCTAGTCAAGCAGGTGAAATCTCATTTTTGATAAATTTTTTTATTGAAAGATGCATAAAACAGTAATCAAATCATAAGTTATAGCAGCCAATGAACAGCTTTTTAGCAGAATTAATGTTTCTCTGTAGATTTATTCTGACATTCAATATTTAGTAGGAGCCAATGTCTCTGAGACAGGAAAAAGTGGAAGACAATGTCAAACCATGAAGAACATGCTGTTTGATCAACCAGAAATCTTGTGACATCCCATATTCTGTTCCCTTCTTGGGTTTTTTCTTGTCAGGAGAAAGAATAGGAACAGATACGCTCTCATCACTGTACCAATAGATAAAAAGTTATTGGTTAGGTCTTCTAAGCTTGGGTGATTCGAAATCTGACAATCTATTGTTTGTGCTACCTATGACAAAAGAATAGCTCTAAAACTAGAAGGAATGTTAGAGGTCACCAATCCAATTGCTTCTTTTTTCAAATGAAGGCATTGAGGGTCAAAAAGTTTAATGGACTTGCCTCACATCACCCAAGTAGTGTCAGAGATAGCACTTCCATCAGCACTCTCAACTCCATACCCTGTCATCATTCCATTGTCATGTTCAACTTCCCCATGAATCTTGCTTTGCTTAAACCTTACCATACACATTGCTTGGACTAGTTGGACATTGATTATATATTATCTCTGTTTTTTACTATCCATGTTTTTCAGCATGCATTCTTTATGTGCTTCAGCAAAGCAAGAACCACACTTTTCTAATTCTTTGCATCCTCCCAACACCTTTCACATCAGTACTTTACTTGTGACTATTTGCTGCTGCTGCTGCTGCTGACCATGAAATGACGTGCCATCTTGCCACTAATCTAAATATACAATGAAAGTACATAATTCTCTGAAGTGAAGGAAATAGTAAACAGGAAGGGTTCTTTTTTGCCAAAAAGTCCCTTCAAGTCTGAAATACCTTTATTGCAGATATCTTCGGAACACTAATTGCACATAAAACATATGCTATAAAACCTAAAACACAAGAGGTGAAAGCAACAGCAAGCATCCATGAATCTTCGTAAAGAATAAATATTCACTATTTTCCATGTACTTTGTGCCCTCCTTCTAGACCTAAGAAGGCCAAAAGATTTAGAGCAGAGAAGTAATCATACTTTTTCTATTTCAGATATAAATGGTACCTTATATTTATTCTAACAGTCAATATTTAGAAAGAGCCAAGGTCTGTGAGATAGGAAGAAATGAAGGATATGTCAAACCATGAAGAATATGCTGTTTAACCAGAACAGGAAACATTCTCGTTCCCTTCTTGGGTTCTCTCTCATCAGGAGAAAAAATAGGAGTAGATACACTCTCATCACTGTACCAGTAGACAGAAAATTATTGTCTGGACAATCAGTCCATTGTCTTGTCCAATAGGTTACAAATACACAGGTTCTCAATGGATGCAGTTTGACTAGAAGATTGGAATTAGAATTGTTTTAAACTTTCTCATTCCTAAACTGTTCATAATAAAAATATTATTAATAATAGCATTAGACCATGCTACCAATAAATGTGATAATAAAAAAGCACTGGACAGATTACAAAAGCAATTTTCTTCACAATTACTCCCTTAGATAAGTATTATATAAATATCAATGGTGAAGTTTACAAATGTTGATTCAGGGATTTGAATCCAGGTCTTCTGACTCCATAGCTAGTATTTGTCCTCATTCTACCATGCTCAAGTTGCTAAGAATCATGTACATTATGGAGGTTGTGTTGTTTGCTAGAAAATAGACTGGATTTGGAGTGAGAAAAATTGGGTAAAATACCAGTCATACAATTTAATGTCTGTATGACCTTAGGGAAATTATTTAATTTGCAGTATCTCAGTTTCTTATAAAATGTTAAAAGAAATCAGAGTAGATAATCTCTAAGATACTTTCATATTTAATGTTTGTGATGAAATATATAGAGAGAATTTTCCATTTATATGAAATTTATTTCATGTTACTTTTCCTAATTTTTAATAAGACCAGATAATTTTAGAGAAGACCAGATAACTCAAAATCAATAGATTTGGGGCCATTAGAGCATATATAAAGATTACTGTGAGTGGCATATTGATTTAGAAAATGATATATTAAAATTACATATTTTTGATTGTATTTTCCAATTTCCAATATGTTCCAATTACATTTTAACCTTATATTTGATAGTTCTGCTCTAGAGAACACCTGAGTATTTGATCAAGTCTTTGGAATAATTTGAATTTTTCCATTTCTTTGTTATCATTGTTGTTTGATCATTTTAGTAATGTCTGAGTCTTCATGGCCTTACTTGGAGTTTTCTTGGCAAAGATAATGGAATGCTTTGCAATTTCATTTTCCAGCTCATTTTACAAATGAGGAAACTGAGGCAAACAGGGTGAAGTGACTTGGCCAAGGTCACACAACAATTAAGTTTATGAGATTTCAACTCAGGAATATGAGTTTTCCTGACTCCCTGCCTGCTATCTATCTATTGTACTACCTAGTTTCCCAAGGCATGAGGATGGTTAGAGGAAAGAAAATGAGAAAAGAAAAAAAGAATGTTTTATTTATCATTTTTGTAGTATGTCAGTTGATTTTGAGGCAATGTAGTAGAGTGGATATAATGTGGGACACACTGATAGTTAAGACTTGGATTTAAATTCTGCCTCACATTCTGTAGAGTCTCTCTATAATCTTCCGGAATTTGGGGTTCCTCAGCTATAAAATGGGGCCAAAATATTTGCATTCCCCTCTTATGATGAGGCAAATTTCTTGCAAACTTTTAAGTGCTATATCCATGTGAGTTATTGTCATCTCTAAAGTGAGTATATTGGTGTAGATGAGCACTAAGTTCCCTTTTAGCTCTAAATCTGTAATATTATTATTGTCAAGCCATTCTAAATATATATGTATGTATTTCATTCCCTGTGAGATAAAAATAAAGTAGCTTAGTATATCAATTCATTTATTTCTTTTCTTTTGTAAGGATAAGCCATGTGAAGTATCTGGCAGTACATGCTTTGGCATCTCAGTAGAAACTAAATAATTGGCCCTTGCTCCCATCTTGCCTGTATCTCCAACCTAATTTTCTATGGATTAATTATTTTGCATCAAATGAAGTCTGGCTATTTATTTTGGAAAGAAGGAAGATTAATGTTTTCATCCCTAAAACTTTTCACTTGCAGTTTCCATGAGGGGGAAATTTAACTTTTCCTTAATGTACAGGATGGTTTTAGGGCATGACTAAAAATGACTTTCTGTTCCATTGAGTTCCTCTGATTTTGTGTACAGTTGAATTGAAAAGCAATTTTAAGGACTGCTACATTTTGGA
This sequence comes from Myrmecobius fasciatus, assembly GCA_023553655.1. Classification (NCBI taxonomy): domain Eukaryota; kingdom Metazoa; phylum Chordata; class Mammalia; order Dasyuromorphia; family Myrmecobiidae; genus Myrmecobius; species Myrmecobius fasciatus. The sequence continues at coordinate 51,369 of JAJPUD010006514.1, forward strand.
AAATCTAGAAGAGGGAAAAAGAGCTGTCCACCATCAATGATTTGCTTTATTTTCCATTAAATTATAGAGGATTTTTGCACTCAGTATAGTTTACTTAGATTCCATGTGCTTGGGAGGCGTAAACCCTTTGCCCTCACCCTCAATAAAAAAAAGGAAAGGGAAGGAAGAAGCAAGTTATTTTAAAACTAATTATGGCCATTGTTATTTTATTATTACAAATTTATAGGATTTGTGAATGTATAATAAAAATGCTGGAGTTCTTTGGCATTTCTTCAGTTCTTACCTCTCTCCCAGTTCTGACAAGGTTCTACAGATACTCAATTCCAAAGTAACATCCAAAGGGGAGAGAGAGAACTATTAATAGAAAGACAACTTGACATAGTTGGCACTGTCTTAGACTTGAAGTTAGGAAGACTTTGGATCAGAATCTCACCTTGAGCTGTGTAGCCATGAAAGTCATCAAATTTCTATGAGCCTCAGTCCTTCTCTGTAAAATGGAGACAAAAGCAAAATACCTCACAGGGTTGTTCTCAAATGATATAATTTAAAGCGTTGTGGAAGACTTTTAGTGCTATATAAATGTGAGCTATCAAAAATACATCCTTTTATTTTAAAATATATAATATTTTATATGCTATTATTAATTATATTAAATAAGTTTGAGTTCATTGTCCATTTGTAGTGCATCTACAAGATTTGTCTGACTGCCTGTCAATTCATCTATCTGCCTGTCTTTCTAGCTATTTATTTCCTAGCTCAGTGGGTAGTCTATCTAATTTCATGTTATCCTAAAAAGAATAATAATTATTTCATTCTTTGTACTTCATGTGGATTTTTAGGCTGCATTCTTTTGACTTGTAAGTTTTATTTGACAAATACTAAGGTATTCTAGAGTTTGATGAGAGACAAGTAAAATAGCATTCACAAGTAGGAGCAACTTGTCATCTATAGAAAAGTTTTAGTAGTACTCTAAAAAGGTTATTGAGAGTTTAACAATAGTTTCTGACTTAACACATGTATTACTTTGTCATCTACACATATATTAAAGATATTTGCTGAACATATAAGAACATAATACAAATTAAGTTCATTTCTGGACCACATCTTTAGAGATACAACATTGACTAGAAGGCAAAGACAATGTAAGATGCATTTTTTGTTTCTTGACTATAAAAAGGAACTTGATTTTTCAGAGCACAGTACAGCTTTATTCATTCTCTTATGAGAAGATATCTCACATTCATATGTTAAGATCATCTAAGATGATCAGAGCAAAGCAGATTAAGACAACTCTGAGATACCACTACACACCTCTCAGATTGGCTAAGATGACATGAAAAGGTAATGATGAATGTTGGAGGGTATGTGGGAAAACTGGGACACTAATAGATTGTTGATGGAATTGTGGCTGCATCCAACCATTCTGGAGAGCAATTTAGAGCTATTCTCAAAAAGTTATCAAACTGTGCATTCGCTTTGATCCAGCAGTGTTTTTACTGGGCTTATATTCCAGAGAGATCTTAAAAGAGGGAATGGGACCCACATGTGCAAAAATGTTTGTGGTAGCCCTTTTTTTAAAAAAAATTTATTTTTTTTATTTGCAAAACATATGTATGGGTAATTCTTCAACATTAACCCTTACAAAGCTTTCTGTTACAAATTTTCCCCCCTACTCCCCATCCCTCCCCTAGATGGCAGGATATCTACTACATGTTAATTATGATAAAATACTTGACAAATTGAATATATGTATACATATTTCCACACTTATCATTGTTGTGCAAGAAAAATCATATCTACAAGAAAGAAGTATCAGATAAAGGAAACACAATGTAAGCAAACATCAATCGAGAGTATGAAAATGTTATGTTGTGGTCCACATTTCACATCCCTCTCTCTGGGTGTATATGGCTTTCTTCAGTGAACAATTGGAGGTGGTTTGAAAGATAGCCCTTTTTGTAGTGACAAGAAACTGAAAACTGAGGGGATGCCCATTCAACCATTTGGAAAATGGCTGAATAAGTTATGGTATATGAATGTTATGAATATTATTATTCTGTAAGAAATGATTAGCAGGATGATTTCAAAAAGGCCTGGAGAGACTTACATAAACTTTGGCTAAGTTAAATGAGCAGAAACAGAACATCATTGTACGCGGCAACAACAAGATTATACGATGATCAGTTCTGATGGACATGGCTCTCTGCCACAATGAGATGATTTAAACCCATTCCAAAGATGATTTAAATCCTTTTTGTGATGAAGAGAACCTCAGTTTTCACAGTCCTCTCTCTAAAGTGTGGTTTATAAAATAGCATTTTCACTCTTTTTTTGTTTTTTGCTTGTATTTTATTTTCTTTCTCATTTTTTTCCAATTTGATTTGATTGTTTTTCTTGTGCAGCAAAATTATTGCATAAATAGGTATGTATATATTGGATTTAACTTTCTACCATGTTTAACATATATTGGACTACTTGCCATCTGGGGTGGGGATGGGTGAAAGGAGGGAAAATTGAAACACAATGTTTTGTAAAAGGTCAATGTTGCAGAATTATCCATATGTATGTTTTGAAAAATGCAAAGTTTTAATTTAAAAAAGATCATTAAGATTCCTTGATAGACACAATAGAGAATTTTGATAAGCTTCTATTTACTAATAATTTTATTGAAAAGCAGAAAAGAGTAAGAAATGTGCTTGTCAGAGGTGTTTGTCACTGTTGTGGAGGATGTCCAACCCTGAGTCCAAATGGAAATGGATATTCACTGCATTATAAGTAGGCATGTAAATAATAAGGGCCAGGAAAGGAAAAAAAGAAAAAGGCAGAAAGATAACTTGAGTAACTTCAATGTTCTAATTATCCCACTATTTTACTTTAACTGTTCCTTTCTCCAACCAAACCTTTCATTAGAACTCCTAGTATCTCCACTCTTGAAGTCCTTCTGTTATTTCAAGGCTTACCTCAGGTGCTCCTTTCTCCAGAAACTTTCACTGAGTAGCTATCAATGATGTCCCTCATCTTAAATTTACACAAATTACTTTGTCAGCCTCATTAACTTACCTTGGTCACATTCTGCCTTTTATCACCTTTTTTTGGTGTACTTTGATTTCTCATTCTCCTTATTATAGTGTATACTTCAGGAGTTCCATTGTTTTTAATCTTTAAACAATTCTAATTACTTTGATCCCCCCATTGAGTCTCTGTTGCTTATACATTACCATAAATGTATTTTCATTGTTTTGGTTTCAAGTATATGTAGTCATAAGATTGCAAAAGAATGCAAAAAAATGAGAATGTAAAATTCCATAGGGCACCACTATGAGCACATTGTCATTATGAAGTTTCCTTAAGTTTCTTGAATTTCATATGTGAATTCCCAGCCATTACATTGTGCTGATGTAGTTCTGCATGTCACTCTTTCTACTCATAAACAGACTTCAGCAATTCAACTCAGCATGACTCCTATGTGCCTATAAAGAAGCCATTTGAACTCAACATGCTTTTATGCGAAGAATATGACTGCATCTACTGTTTTATCCTGCAGCTCATTTTCTATATTAATTCACAGTTCCCTTGAATTTCCTTCCCTTCCTCACACATCCTTCCTATCTTTCTAATGTTCCCGATAATGTCATTTAATGGTGGAATTCATCACAATAAGATTCCTGCCACTATTAGCCATTACCCTGAATTTAGTGTGCTGGATTAATAAGTCATGATTAGGCTAGAAACTTTCACTGGTCTGTATGATCTACTGAATCACAGAAAGTCTTTCAACTCTAATTAATCATGTAGCTGGACTTTGTAGTGGTATTCCTGTCCTACTTGAAGTTCAGTTGTAGAACTCCCACCATGGTATCCCTCAAAACATTTAACTTGCCTCAGTTTCCAAAATGTTATTTCTTTCTTCTTTCAAACCATATTTAATGCATTTACCAGAATTAGAATTATTTAAGATGTCATAACAATCAAACCAAATGTTATTGGAATGAATGAATGCAATAGAATGTATAATGATCCACTGGTGCCTGATATAAAGTTTTTTTTGGCAATTGCACATAGTTTGTTTGGAAGTATGGGTACAGTTTTTGAGAGTTCCAGGTTCAATCAATTAACTAACAAATAACTTTTAGTTAGCATTGATTATATATCAACACTGTGCTTAGTGTTAGACACAAAAAGAGAAAAGTGAGCCAATCAATCCCTGCTCTCAAGAAATTCATATTGTTGTTGGTTGAGGAGCAATTAAGCATATATGGTGGATAGATAGAAAGGCCAGATGGTTGGTAGACTTCTGAAATATTTATCCATTTTTTCTAAGAGGATTTATATCAGGTAGAATGTGAGTTCCATGAAGTCAGGAATTATTTTTGTTGTTGCTGCTGTTGCTGTTATTTGAATCTCTAGCACCTGGCAGGGTATCTTGAATGCAATTTAATAAATGCTTATTGAATTGAAGATTAAAACTTTTATCATCTCACACTTATTTAATATTTTAAAAGTTGCAAAACACTTTCCTTACAATAATCCTGTGAGAGAAGGTTTAAGGATTGCAAATACTGTTGTTGATGGTGGTGGTGTTCAGTTGCTTTCAGTTATGTCCAACTCTTCATGATTCCATTTGGGATTTTCTTGGCAAAGACACTGGAGTGTTTTGCCATTTCTTCTCCAGCTCATTTTACATATGAGGAAACTGAGGCAGACAGAGTTAAGTAACTTGCTGAGGGTCATAGAACTAGTAAGTGTCTGGGATTGGATTTGAACTCAGATCCTCCTGATTCCTGGCCTAGCAATCTATCCACTGTCTTATCTAGCCACCACTTTGGTGAAAAGATGTGAAGTGTTAAATCATCAGCCATATAGCTAGTGAGTGTTAGAGCCTGGACTAGAACTTGGGTTCTTCTGACTTGGAACTAGTGCTTTTCCTCTAGATTCCAGTTGACTCGTAAAGGTCTTCTCCCCACCCCACCCCAAAAGGCCTTTCCTGTTAGTGTTCTGTGCAACTTTTGATATGAGGATCAATGTGAGAAAAATCAAAAACTATAATTCAGGAAACATGGAACAAGAACTTTCCTGTCATATACAGATGATACAGCCAAATTTCCTTACACATCTTTCAAAGGAGAGACAAAGTGACAGTGAAGCCAATCAACTATCAGAGTTTAAACTTATATAATTCAGCAAATGAAAAGTGAAAAAAGGCACATAGTTAAGTGCCTAATAGAAATGGGATTTTTATTTAATTCTATGTAACAAACAGACATGTATGTGAAGCTCCCTACATATGCTAAAGTCTGCTTTGTTCTATGAGGATATGAAATGGAATATCCAGGGTCATATTGCTCCTTCTTTGGCTCTATTCTACTGTTCTACTTTCAATACTACCCTGTGATGGAGTAATATATTCAAGTTGAAGTAAATGCTCATAAACTGAGGAATGAGTAAATTGGTGCACAATGTAATGAGATATGATTTGCTATAAGATATAATAGATATGAAAAATTGAGAGAAGCATGGAAAACTTAAAAAAACTGATACATTACTAAGAAAGCAATATACACAAGGACTTTAATAATATCAATGGAAAGAATACAACACAAAAGTTTTTGATTAACTAAACAAACTAAACAATGTATAATTAGAATGATCAAGCTTTACCCCAAAAAGGAGTTGAGAAAGTATTTTTTCTCTCCCTTCTTTTCTTTTTTTTGAAAAAAATTAAAAATAGCTTTTTATTTTTCAGAATACATAGTTTTCCATATTCATCTTGGCAAAACCCATGTTGAAAATTTTTCTTCCTCCCCTAGGCAGCAAGCAATCCAATATAGCAGTTCTTCCAAACATACTTCCACATTTATCATGCTCACAAGAAAAATCAAATCAAGAAAGAAAAAAACCAAAAAAGGAAAAAAAAAACAAGCAAATAAACAACAAACAAATAACAATACCACAAAAGGTGAAAATACTATGTTGTGATCTACATTCAGTCCCCAGAATCCTCTCTTTGGATGCAAATGGCTGTCTCCATCACAAGCCTATGGGAATTGCCTCGAATCACCTCTTTGTTGAAAAGAGCCAAGTGTATTACAGTTGATCATCACATAATCTTGTTGTTGTTGTGTACAATATTCTTTTGCTTCCATTCATTTCACTTAGCATCAGTTCATGTAAGTCTCCCCAGGCCTTTGTAAAATTGCTGATTGTTTCTTACTGAACAATAATTCTATTACATTTATATACCAAAACTTACTAAGGCATCTACTCAGTTTCTAGCACCTTGCCACTACAAAAAAAGGCTGCTAGAAGCATTTTTGCACATGAGAGTCCTTTTCCCTTTTTAAATAATCTTTTTGGGATATAGACCCAGTAGAGATACTGCTAGATAAAAAACTATGCACATTTGCTCCCTTCTTTTCAGGAGTGGAAGACTGAGTTTGGAGAAAACTTTTTTTAACCCTTATATGAAAATATTCAGTAAGCAAATATTTACTGAACACTTCAGTATGATAAACACTGTGCTATGTGTTGGAGAGATTATGACAAAAAATAATAAACAGGTGCTGTCTTTAATGAGCTTTCATGGCAGCTTTCATAGTGAAAAGAGACCTAGAAGTCAAAAAGGCCTGATTTAGAATTGTCTCATTCTGGACTCTGGGAAAAATCAGTTAATAATTAGGTGCCTCAAGAATGCACAGACAGATTGCCATCTGTGTTGGTGAACAGTGTTCTCACACCAGGGGTCCTTCCACACTCATAAAATTACAATTATCTATATATATATATATATATTTATGCACACACACATATACACATATGTATGTGTATAAACATATGGCTTTACTATTAATGTACATATATATAATAACTATATGTAGGGCAAATTATTGTTTATATCACAGTTTCAGTGGGAAAAAAATAATTCTTAGTTCTGAGTACTATAGGAACACAAATTATAACATTTCAGGACCAGGAGGAATCTGCAGAAGAAGGTAGGGCTAGGAAGAATATCTCTCAATGATTGCTTGCATGATTAGAAATGTGATAGTCCTTAGGAAAATGATTGAGGTATAGGAACTTTGGAAGCTGGGACTAAGGAGATGGGAAGATGGTATTTATATAGGTAGGATTTTAAGATTAGGCTCCATCAGTATCAGTAGCTTCAGCACCTTGGAGAGCAACAATAATTCTAGCCTTTGGGCAACAACCACACCAAGGTACCCAGGGGCAGGAAGGAACGTCTTGGACGGGGTAAATAGTAGTACAAGTCATTTGTAAACCAAATTTTAATAAGTAGAAAGTTGTCTATACTGGGAAAGCAGCATGCCATATTCCAGGTTTTGATATCCAAAGGATTATATGTGAATTTGTTCAAGTTCTTTGGAGGTTTCTGTAATTATTTTTGGTAAAGACACTAACGTTGTAGTCAGAAGACCTTGGCTCTGTCACTTACTACCTAGCAGGGTGCATTCTTTCTTTATGGACATTATCATCCTCTTCTATAAAATGAGGGGGTTGGATTACTTTATCTCTCATCTTCTTTCCAGCTCTAAATCTTATCATCCTTTTTGATGTTTCTTAGTTTACAAGTTGATTCTCTAGTTTTGTTATCTTTCCATTTCTGAAAATATTTTAGATTCTGCTAGCACCCTTTGGCAGTAAGGAAAGGGTTAGAAGTTCCAGAAACAAGACTAATACTGTGAATCTCAGCCAAAAGAGTGAATTAACAAACCTTGATGGGATAAAGATGGTGTAGTCTGAATGTAGTGTTAATATCAGCAAGTGGCAAAACATTTCAAGGATCACAACTAGAAGTTTACTAGTCTTCAAAATAAGTATCTGATTCATGGACAAAGCAAGAAATCTTTTCATGAATTTAGGAGCATTGGATTAAAAGCAAAGCAGTTCACTCAGAGAATAATTGAGATGGAAGACTTCGTTGCTTCAGATTAGGATAGTCTGTTTCATGCTAATCATCAGCCAGAAGAAGGATCATTTTCTAGTAGAAATGTGCTAGATCTTCTCCCCAGCTTACACTTGGCCAAAAGCAAACCAATTGTAGGCTTAAGTAAGATGCACACAACATTTATAAGAAAGTTGTTTTGCGTTGTTTTTCTAGTAATGGATTTATGCTGACTTATCCACCAACTCTCATCTGGTTACCCTTGTGACCAACAGCGGATGTTTTCTAGACAACTGGCTCAAGTTAGTACAGAGGGTAGCTGTAGAAAAGAACAAAGCTAACTGGCCTAAATGAGTTCAAATATTTGACTTCGGCCTCAATTGCCCTCTAACCAAATGAGCTAACCAACTACAGATGGAAGAATCCAGAGTGTAAGCTGAATCAGAATCCTCCTAAATAGCTAACATCAGGCAAATTAGAGGATCAGGGAATGGAACCCTTCTACCCCTCTGGCCTTGGCATTAACCTGGGTCATAAGAGAACCTCTGGGATAACTCTCATTCAGAGGAAAATCTTTCCCTGTGTTAATCCATGTTTCTAGGACAGTACTAGCACAAGGAAAGTATTTAATGAATACTTATTTATTGATCTATCTGGCCAATAATCTAATACAGTTATTCTTCATCTTGTATGTGTGGGTCAGTCTGTTGAAGTCTAGAAACTCAAGATGTTTTTAAATGCATGAAAATGAAAAATATAGGCTAAAATTGTTTATTGAAATTGAATTAGCATATACCATATGTTGAAGAATCCCTGATCTAATATGTCCTAATTTCCATTGTGGATTCACATGTCTAGAACATAGGATACTGATTAATCAATAAGTTAGCTTTGCATCCCTTTGGCTGAATATGAGTCACTTCTCCCTTTTCTGTATCCACACTTTTAGAGTATTTTGGAATTGCCTAATCCCTTGAAAACTCAAAGGAAGACTTGTCTCTGGCTGGCTTTCCTAATAAATTAATTGTGATGTTCCCTTATCTTCCTCAATCGCTGCCCAAGGCTATTCCCAGGCACCTTCTTTCTGTATTCTCAACAAAGGATTGCTGACTTAAATAATCATCTAGACTAAGGGAGTGAATGTATGTGAGTTTGTTCCAAAAAACTCATCAAAGAGGGGCATTACAAGATTTTTCCTCTAGTGTATAGATATTAGAGTTTGGGGCATACCAATGTTTACATTTGTGTCTGCATGTCCACGTCTTCACATAGTTACTGGAATATCATTTATGTCCATTTGTATATTTGAGAGGTCACAACACCTTTTTGTAAAATCTATATAATGAAAAAATAATATTTATACTACCTGACTCACATGAGTGGTAGAAGAATGATTTTTTAAAACTTAAATGACTATATCATTTGTGATAGAATACTATTATGCTATAAGGAATGATGAAGGAGAAATTTTCAGGAAAACCTGGTAAGACTTGTGTGAACAGATGCAAAATGAAGTAAGCAGAATGTGGGAAAACACTGTACATAGTAACATCAATATTGAATTGATAGTTAACTTTGGAAGTCTTTGTAACTCTGATCAACACAACAATCAATCAGAAGTTCAAGGAATTCATGATAAAAATGTTGTCTGACTCTAGATAGAGAACTCATGGATTCCAGGTGCTGGTTAAAGCTTGTTTATTTTTCTTTTTTTTCTTTCCTTTATTTATTGCAACATAGCTAATCTGGAAATATGTATAATGGATATCCTATTTTTTGGCTTCTCAGTTGGATGGAGAAGGGGTAGAGGGAGGTAGAGAATTTGTAATTGAAAATTTAAATAATAAATCAATAATATGAGTAACTTAAAAACTATAAGACTGCTTATCAAAGTACTTGACTTTGAGTTAGTTTGGTCTTAATATTTACTAATCTTTGCACATGTAAATTGTTTTTATTAGTGGTAATTACCATTATTATTAATAATAACTTTTTTACTCTATCTATATTGTTATAAATGAAATAATTATCTTAGAGATAATAGGCATAATAAATACCAATCTGGTATATATTTGTAAGTAAAAACCCCTATAGTTCTTAAATGCAATGCACTTTCTTAACTACCTCCCAGTTGCTAATCATTTGATCACCCATTATTTCAGAGTAGGAATTATTTCATAATAAGCCATCAAAATATATAGTGCTGAAGAATGAGAAGGTCAATGGACTTGAAGAACAAAAGATTCTTTTCCCTCCAAGTAGGACCAGAAGGGGGAAAATGTGCTAATGCTAGTGGGAATTCTTCTAAAATATTTGTTTTGGTTGGGTTTAAACTATCTGGCTGTGAAAATAACAAACCATCATAGTAATAGCAACATATTGTAATTCCTAGCAAACATATTCAGCATAATTTCTTTTTTATATAAATAATAAAACCATAAATAAATATTAATGCTCCAAGTCAACCTAAAATGATATGTAGCACACTGGGCCAAGTTTTTTTTTTTATTTCTTTCACATCTCTACTTTTTTAAGATCAATTTCTTGCCCATTTCTCCCCCAGTAACTTTTCTGTAATTATATGAAAATAACAAAACATGGAGTTCTTTTCTTTTTTTTTCCTGAAGTGAATTTTAGGAGCATGTAGGCTCTGCAAACTCAATCAGTATTCCAAGTTAGTGTGTCAGTGCTTGGGATTGCAGAAATAGTGCCATCAAGTAATGTGGTCAGCTACAAAGCAAGAAGATGTCTTGCTTTGAGTTATGATGAGAGAGGCAGACCTGGCCAATATTGGTTAGCCTGTGCTTAGCCAGGGCTGAGATATTTTACATAAAATGTGGCAGGGACATCATTAAGAGCACATTAGTTTAAAGGGTAACTCAGTATGCTCTTTGTGATATTCTCAGTGCGTAAGTTAATTATGATGTGCCACTAGTTTACACTGGCTACACTTTGTTTAGTTCTGTTTCATGTTTGGGTTCAGGCAGATTTCCACTGCTTAAGTAATGGCATACAGGGTATTTTGAAACATGGATAACTCATTTACCAAAGTTCCCCAGTTATTTGAGGGCTGGTTGTTCACCTTCTGCAATTAAAAGGTTCCACCTCATCGAGTAATGTGTTTTCCATGGGTAGGTCAGAGCATAAAATGAGCACATAATGAGAAGCTCCAGGACAAAATGGTACCAATCAGAAATTTATCTATGGCTGGCTTTCTTCAGCATAAGAAGAAATTGCTGCTGTTTGCAGAGATGGCTGGAAAGGAGTGATATGTAACCAATATATACCTCCATGGGGTACACATGCAAAAAATTCTTTTGTGGGTGGTTGGTACTACTTGTTCCAAGACTTCACACCATTGACAACCCTGCCTTAGAGACTTGATGTCATGTTGATGCTTTTGTTTCCAAAGAGCTACTCTCCCCCTTGCAGAATTTCCAGCTGCTGTTTCAGTTCCCTCTGCTTGCAGCTTCATCAGGGTTTTTGAGCTTTTACGTATATCCCAGATGTCTCCTTTACTGACTACAATACTTTTTTTTTAGTCTTGGTTGTTGTTGTATGAGGATTGTCATTTCAAAAACCAAGAGCTTTTATCCATTGAAGGGCGGCCAGCTCTTGACAGATTTGTCTTCATTTAATTTCACGGACTTGAATATGTAGCTCAGGTAACTGTGAAGTCCTAGAATCCTTGTTGTTCTGATAGAAAAGTGATATTGGACTATTTGCCCAGATTTTTTCATCAGCCTTAGAGAAAGGAGAAGAATGAATTTAACTCTTTCAGCTTTTACATTCTGTCTCATCATAAGGAAGGACTTTCAGGCAGCCTAAAACTGCTCTTAAATTGAATAAACTGTCTTCAAAGAAGTGAGTTCACCATCACTGATGATACTGAAGCTAAAAGGATCTCATCTCATTGTGCTACATTTGATGGCAGGTTGACCAAATGAACACTTCTTAATACTAAGAGTCCATGAATCTAAAGTAATCACAAATGGCGTTCTGATTGACAGAGATTACTTAGAGTGGGAGTGCAGTCATATTAATGGAATCAATGCTATTTTTGCTCCTGGGTTGCTTTTTTTTTCAAAGAGCTTTTACAATTTGAGACAGGGGTTTTGTGGCACTTCCATTTGGTTGTTTTTCTTTCATGTAGTAGATCTACTTATAAAAACAGAATCAGTAATATATGGCAGTCTGTACATTGTATGATAGTTTTCTCTATCAAGAAAGAGAATGATTTGAATGATCAACATTTCATGCTCAATAATAATTGATAATTATGTGGAATTTCAGAATTTTAAAACTATTCTACTTTTTTGCTTCTTTTCTTCCATTTGGGAATGCAAACTGTGTTCTTTATAAATAAATTAAATGAATGAAAGAAAGAAAATGAATGAATGAAGATTTTATCCAAGTTACTTTTTCTTTTTTTCCCCCTACCATTGTTCTGTACTCTTCTTTTCAATTCCATGGAGATTTTTCTCTGAATCAAGAGATAATTGGCTTTGTTCACCATCTCCTGTGTGGCCATCCTGTTGAAGTCATCTCTTCAGCAAATTGGGTCGTTTCATTTGATTGCATGATTTCAGAGGAAGCCCTTCTGGTCATTTCTCAATTTTATTTTTAATGTTGAATTCTTCAAAGTGACATGTCATTGGGTGAAACCTTATCATTTATTCTGTAACCATTCCTTGCCTGAGATGAAAAAAGAATGATTTACAATTTAAAATAAGGTGCTAGACAAAGTGAAAAATGGAGGCTGTAATCACAGGTCCAGAATGGCATTTTGTATTTAAGCAATGGGCAGATTTGCCTTTTATTATTGGCAATGCATTGCCAACCTAACACTCCCCCTTCCTTCAAGTGATTTCACTATTTTAGTACTGTATGTGCCTTTGTTATCACTAATGCCTCACTTAATGGGTCTCAAGATTCTGTTATTTATAGACTTAGCTCATTCAGGCAGCAGCTGCTGGAATCCTCACAAAAGAAGCATCATTGTAACCTGCTGAAGACCCAGCATTCACTGCCAGGAAGGGTTAGGATTTGGGAAATTAGCAGCTGATTTTGTAAAAGACACCCCAAGTGCATTACGTGCTGGCTCTAACTTTGATCTGACAGATCTTTTTTGTTGTTTTAAATTTTGTTTTAATTTGATTTTCTGTTTTTTTCTTTCTTTTCTCTCTCTGTCTGTGTGTCTGTCTCTCTGTCTCTTTCCATCTTGCTGTCTCTCTCTGTCTCTGTCTCTGTGTATCTCTGTGTGTTTCTCTGTGTCTGTCTCTCTATCTCTTTCTGTCTCTTTCCATCTCGCTGTCTCTTTCTGTCTGTCTGTCTCTCTTTGTCTCTCTTTGTGTCTCTCTGTCAACTCTCTATCCATATTGATTCTGGCACTTAATAAATATTGTTGAATTAATAAATTACTGTTGAACTAATTCAATTAATATAGAAGGACCAAGAGAGAGAAAATGAAATATCTGTCTATTTTATGACATTTGGGCAACATTTTTAGGGGTTTATATCTAGCTGAATCAAATTTAGTCCAGCTCATGTGTCTGCCTATGGCATTCTCAAAACTTAGGCTATCCTCCCCCTCTTATAAGGAGGTTTCATCGATTTCCCAATCTTAAATAACTTTGTCTTTCAATAAGTGCTTTTTTTTTTTTTTTTTTTTTTTTTGCTGAGGCAATTGGGGTTAAGTGACTTGCCCAGGGTCACACAGCTGTTACGTGTCTGAGACCAGATTTGAACTCAGGTCCTCCTGACTTCAGGGCTGGTGCTCTATCCACTGCGCCACCTAGCTGCCCCTTCAATAAGTGCTTTTTAAACCTAATCCAAATCACCACTACTAGCCTAATCCTATTTTTATCTCTTCCTGAAAGTAGAAATGGGTAACATCTGATCACTACTCTGTGTGAAGTAAACCTTGATGTATTTGATAACTTTACCTTTTTAGGTTAACTCAAACTTTATTTAATTAACTATAAGCCTGGTAAGAGTACAAGTTTCTTTGTCATCATCTTGGTTGATTTCTTCTAAACTATTACCACATTTTCTAAGTTCAAAACAAAGTAAACAGTTATTACTACTACTTCTAAGAGGCAGTGAGGTATAATGAATAAAGCACCAGGCTTGGAATCAGGAAAACCTGAGCTGAAATCTGGCCTCAGATACTTAGTAGCTGTGTGACTCTATGCAAGTCACTTTACCATATTTGCCTCAATTTCTTCATCTGTAAAATGACCTGGAGAAGGAAACAGCAAAATAAGTTCTAGTATCCTTGCCAAGAAAACCCCAAATGGGTTCATGAGGAATTGGATACAACTAAACTGACTAAACAATAAAGCTGTTATTGATAGCTATTAATAATAGCTAACATTTGTATAGATCTTTAAGATTTATAAAATAAATTTCATTTGGTTCTCTTAGAACCTTATGTGCTATAATAATGGGCATTATTGTACACATTTTACAGTTGAGAAAAGTAAGAAAGAGCTTAAGGAACTTGCTCAGGATCACACAGCTAGTAATTATCTGATCAAGAATTTGAATTCAGGTCTTCTTGATTCCAAATTCTGTGGTCTATCCACTGCTCTACCTAGTTGCCTCAGGATCTTACTTAAGAAAAAAAACTATCAGTGCAAAATTATAAACTGTTTCTCTTTCACATTTCTGTCCCCATCCCAAGTTTCAAGTTTTCTCTGATTTCGTTAAAAGTGTCTTGTATAGTGGAAAGAGTGGTAGATCTAGAATTTCAGTGAGATCTGGTTTCAAATTCCAGTGCATACTAGTTGTGTCATCATAGAGAAAATATAAAATTACAGAATTTTTAAGTTTAAGAGATTTCCCATTGACACTTTAATTTATAGCATAGTTGAAAAAAAAAATCTTTATTCTATCATACCTTCTAGGTGATCCCTCATCCTCTGCTGAATATTCTCCAAGAGGGCCTATTACCTTCCAAAGTAACCAGTTGCAAAATATAGAGAGAATAGTGTCAAATTTAATAGAATACAATTCATTTTCCCCAATTAATAAATGGTCAAAGAATATGAACAATTTTCAGATGAAGAAATTAGTCATCTATTGTCATATGAAAAATTGCTCATTATCATTATTGATTAAGGAAATGCAAATTAAAACAATTCTGAGTTTCCACTCTATGCCTATCAGAATGACCAAGATAACAGGAAAAGGTAATAAGTATTGGTGGTGATGTGGAAAAACACTAATGTGCTGTTGGTGGAGTTGTGAACCAATCCAGCCATTCTGAAGAATAATTTGGAGCTATTCCCAAAGGTCTATAAAACTGTAAATAACCTTTGAGTCAGCAGTCTGTAGCCCAGGAGATAATAAAAGGGGAAAAGACCCACACGTGCAAAAGTATTTATAGTAACCCTTTTGGTCATGACAAGGAACTGGAGACTGAAGGGATGCCTATCAGTTGGGGAATGGCTGAATAAGTTATACTATATAAATATAACAGTATAGTATTGTTCTATAAGAAATGATGAGCAGGCTAATTTCAGAAAAGCCTGGAAAGAGTTACATGAACTAACTGATGCTGAGTTAAGTGAACAGAACCAGGTGAACATTATACACAATAACAGCAAGATTATGTGATGATCAACTATGATAACCTTAACTCTTCTCGGCATTGTGGTGATCCAAAACTATTCCAATAGATTTGGAATGGAAAATGCGATCTTCATCTAGAGAGAGAACTATTGAGACTAAATGCAGATAGAAACATACTATTTTTACCTTTTTATTTTCTCTTTCTCATGATTTTCCCTCTTAGGTATTCTCAAACAGTTCCTATATTAGCCATGTCCAGGAAGGAAGGGAGAGAGGGAGAGAGGAAGGAAGGGAGTAAAGATAGAAAAAAGAAAGACAGCAAGAAAGAGGGAAGAAAGAAGGAATAGAAGGGGGAAGGAAAAAATTAAGGAAGAAAGGGAGAGAAGGAAAAATGGATGGCAAAAGGAAGGGGAGAAAATAGGTTTTGATCTGTACTCTGACTTCATCATTTTTCTCTCTGGAGATGGAATACATGTTTCATCATGTGTCTTTTGGAATTGTGGTTGGTCATTGCATTGATCAAAGTTTCTAAATTATTTGAAGTTGATTCTCTTTACAGGGATGTTGTTATTATAAGTTGTCTTCCTGGTTCAGCTCATTTCTCTTTGTCCAATTCACACCGGTCTTCCTCTAGAACCATTCCTGGAACCATTCCTTTTATACTTTGTTATAGAGCAATAGTATTCCACTACATTCATATGCTATAACTTTTTGAGCCATTTTCTAATTGAGGGGCATCACCTCAGCTTCTTTTTTGCCACAGAGAAGCTGCTATGCATATTTTTGTACATCTGAGTCCTTTTTCTCTTTTCAGTCTCTTTTGGATATAGACCTAGCAATATGATCTCCAGATCAAAGGATATACACAGTTTAATTGTTATTAGTCATTTTCAGTCCTATTTTAGTCTTTAGAGCCCCTTTTAAGGTTTGTTTTTTGCAAA
Source organism: Myrmecobius fasciatus (assembly GCA_023553655.1). Taxonomy (NCBI): domain Eukaryota; kingdom Metazoa; phylum Chordata; class Mammalia; order Dasyuromorphia; family Myrmecobiidae; genus Myrmecobius; species Myrmecobius fasciatus. The sequence goes on from JAJPUD010006514.1 coordinate 67,785, forward strand.
GACACTAGAGTGATTTATCATCTACAGATAACGAAACTAAGGTTAAACTGGGTTAAGGGACTTGCCCAGGCTCACCCAGTTACTAAGTGTCTGAGACCATATTTAAACTCAGGAAGATGAGTCTTTTTGATGCCAGGCTTGATGCCATATACAATTTAATAGCTAACTCTAACTATTAAAAGGGCAACTAGAGGCTGTGATGGAGAGAGTGCTAGGCCTTCCCTTCATGAAGTGTTGGACATAACTGAAAATGAATTAAATAACAAAAAAATTAAGAAATTGTTCCTTTCATCAACTTAATTTGCTCTTGTGCAACTCCCACCTGTTGCTCTTAGCTCTGTCTTCTTAGTCCAAACAGAACAAATCTCATCCCATTTTCCCATATGATAGCTCTTCAAATATTTGAAGGCAACTGAATCTTCTATTCTCCACTCTAACAATCCACTTAATATTTCCGCACATCAGTTTTGTAATCTCTAAAATAGAGATAAATCCTGTAGTACTTATTGAGAGTTTTTTGTAAGGCTCAGATAAAATAATGTATATCAAATGCTTTCTGAATCTGAAAGTGATACATAAATCTTAGTCATTAGAATAAATACTGATTCATAGAATTGTTTAAATAATGTCTTTTATATCTAAGATAGTAAAACTGTTAATTTATGCCAGGACAAATAGCCTTCCATATTTTTGTCCAGCTTTTCAATTACAAATTATTCTTCTTATTTGAATATACCATGGTTCTTCTGTACTTTACCTGTAACACAACTTAAAGTGATACAGCACTTTTCTCTAAAAGTACATTACTACTTTCTTTCCCCTTTTTAAAAGGGTCAGATAATTTAGGGTGGTTTTTGGACTGTGCCTTTTGTAGATCCTATAGAAGACTTACTCTTATAATGAAAAATATTTCTTTATATTAAAGACAGTGTTCTTTTTGCTTTACAGACTAAAGCAAGGCATTTTCTCAGAGACTAGAATAAAGAGTGGAACTCTGAATGAATCCAGGATTGTTTTGACTATCAATATGCACCATTTGTAGGTGGAAATGAATAGTTTTTGAAAAACATAAAAGGATTCCTGGGTGTTGAACAAAAAACATGTTTATATATCAGACCTGATGTCATATTGGAGGGAAGCAATTGAAGCCCCATTTGGCCTGGATTCTTTATGAGGGATGGGTAACCTGCTTCACTCACTAAAATTATTCATCCATGAAAGTGAGCATGTGCCTTGGGCTCAGAGGACATCAGGCAATGGGCCAAAGAAAATCGGGCAGGAGGCCTGAAAATAAATTGAATATGCCCTACCTCTCCTTTTAATTTACTTTTTGTTTGGTTTTAATGGAAATCTTATATTGGTGGTACAACTGTAGGTATGACCAATACTGGCAAAGTTGGGTTCTAGGGAAAAGTTGCAAGGATTAGGAGGAGTTTGGATTGGAAATATGAGAAAGGCCAACATAGATTGTACAGGTCAAATGTAATTCTTGGATCCTGGATGAGTTTCAAGAGCTATTTGCAAGACTAGTCTAATCCAGCTCAAAATTAAATATAAATACCCTTGTTAAAATGATTATGACATTGAATACTGACTTGTCCTAGAATTCATCTTGTAAAGAAAAGTATTATTAAAAAAAAGTAATTTGGCCATTGGCAGAACTGCATTTCCATTATTTCTAGGCTTTTACATATGTAATTTGTTTATGATTGCACTTTGTGGAGATCTCCTATGGATAAAGATCGTAATATATGCAAGTTTTCCCATCCCTTGCAGTTCTAGATATCTCTTTATATAAATGTTTCTTAGAGGATTCACCCAAGTAGTGGAGGACTTCTTTTAAGTCTTTTAATATTTTTGAATACAATGGCAACAATTGAAACTTCCATATAATCCTCTACTCATGATAACTGATCAACTCTCTTTTCCAGTCACACATGTCCTCAATAATATCTTCCATCCCGTTTCTTTTGTGTGAATCATTGTTGATAATGTGTTTCACATATCTTATAGTGTCACTGGAAGAATATTTATGATTTAAAAGATGAGTTTTTGTGGCAGGCAGCAGCCTGGTATCATTAAAAATATTTTGCAGCTCCTCAAAGGCAATTCAGCTGCTCTCTTCTTGTTATTCCCTTGTGGACCTAGCTCATTTGTCCAGCTACAGCATTTGTCCAAGGTATAAGCCCCAATGGACAAATTCATTACGCTGCCATTCTAACTATGTCTCAAAATCTGGGTTATAAGCTTTCTTTAACTAAGTTTTTCTTGTTAACTTAATCTTTTTTGAATAATCTTCAGTCTCATTGAGCTAGAAACAATTAGCAAGATGATATTTCCTAACATAGATTCATGACCTTTTTTGTATCATGGACCCCTTTCTGCAGTTTGATGGAGCCTATTTACTCATTTTTTTTTTGCTGAGGCAGTTGGGATTAAGTGACTTGCCCAGGGTCACACAGCTAGGAAGTGTTAAGTGTCTGAGGCCAGATTTTAACTCAGGTCTTCCTGACTCCAAGGCTGGTGCTCTATCCACTGTGCTACCTAACTGCCCTCATAATATTTTTAAATGCATAAAAACCCTAGTTTTAAAAAGTTATGTTTAAATGCAATTATCAACATATTTTTTAAAACCTTCACTGATCCCAGATTAAGAAACCCTGCTTAATGGGAACATCTTGAGAACCTTACCATCTACCAGGAATGTCCCTTTTCTCTATACATTGCACAAAATATCCTCCATGATGTTATAAAGTGTATGTCTTCCTGTTTTAGGCATTGGTTGTACTCAGAAGATCAGTGAATAAAGTTACCTATTTGTATCATCATGTGTATCAATGTATCAAGAAACCTTGCATGTTGTTGCCATATGCAGAGCAGAGAGCTTGTTGGAAAGAGCCTTGAAGGCTGTGTTTTTTTCCCATTACATTAAATGCTTTAAAAAAATCTAAACCTACAAATATAGCCAGATCTCATATTGTCTGTACCTTCTAATCAACTATTTCTCCAGGGGAACTACTAACAGGATGAGAAGGATTAAGAGTTTTACAACAAGCATGGAGAACAGGGCAGATTTTGTAGTGACCTGCAAAGAGTATGTGATATATGTTATAGCCACAGCCATGTTACTCTCATTTATGTTCAAACTACAGGTTGAGCCTCCTCCCAGAAGAAATAGTAAAGGGCCTTGAGAAGTGCCTCTGTACTCTCTAGGTTATCTAGGAGAACTAAGTGTTCCTTTAATAAAACTGAAGAATGGCTTCAATGGGAGAATGAAAAAGAAAATAGATTGAATGAAGCATCTCACAAATCCTGACCTCTCAGCAGGTTGAAGGGGAGAAGAATTTCACTTAGAGGAGAAAGGGAAGAAAAAGGGATTGCTGAAAATTGAGAGCTAAGAAACAAATACAAGTCTCCTTAGAAGAGGGAAGTTGTACATTCTAAAATTATGCTTGGTATCCCAAAAAAACAGATCCACAATTATGCTGTCAGGGAGATATATATCATCAAGAAAAAATTAGATTAGTAGTGGAAATTGGTGACTGCCTGCTGGTGGGGATACTCAGGAAGCTCTTGGTATTCTTAGAACTAGAGACATTTGCTGCCGTTCTAGCTCATGTATTCAAGACTATGACAAAAAGTAACCTCCTAAGACTTACCAAACCGTAAAACCATGGCCTGCTTCTGGAGCATCCTGTAGTCACAAAGGAAAATGCCACAAGGATCCTGGGAAATATTCCTCATAGATGATTGATCTTGGTCAAGAAACTGAAGGCCCCTGGAAGATGGGTGGTATTTTTAACAATGTTATAAGGTCTTTGGAAGGAACAGGCAGATTTGAGAAATGAAACAGCTGTTTAAAGAAAACAATGTCTAAAAATGAGGTTTTGGATTTCTGTCCTCAGGCTTGAAATACAAGAATAAGAGACTTCTAGCCATATTGATTATGTCTGGGGAAAAAAATGCTACTATGTGCCTAGAGTTCTGCAAATCCCATCCAAAGGTGTTAAGACTAGGAAGGATAGAGAAAACCTATGCACTGTAAAGAGAAGCCACAAAATATGACAATAGAAATGAACAGAAATTCATAGGAGAACAAATCCAAGAAAGGAATCAATAACAAAATCTATGTCTATACAAGTATGAACAAATTAACTTGAAAAGCTAATACAAAAAAGCAATTATATTTGACACTGTACATTTGTGACTTGGGATGAGACTTGTGAGATGAGACCTATGACTGAGCTATAACATTAGAATATTGTATCTTATTCAAAAGTAATGGTGAAAGGTGGGTCAGAGAGACATTGAATGTCAAGTTATTCTAATGTGTAAAATTCTAAAACTCATTTGATAGAATTGTAGAGAGCATTCGAGTGAAAAATTAATGGAGACAGAAATGGAAATGATGTTATCATCAGAATATATATATATATATACATATACATATATATATATATATATACACACACATACACACACACACATAAGCACACACACACAGGGAGGGAGGGAGGCCACTTGGACAGAAAAAAAAAAGAATATAATGGAGCTTCTTGAGAGCTTTCCCTTTTGTTTTTGTAGCTCCAGTGTCTCGCATAGTTCCTGGCACATAATAAGTCCTTAATAAATGCTTGCTGATTGATGGATTGACTAACATAGTCACAAAGATTCTGGTTGAGATGCATTTTATGGTACATAGCTCCCTTGGTCCCTTCCAATTATGAAAATTTCTAATTTCATAATTCTATTACTATGGAGATGATGATCCATTAAGACCATCATTTTCAAATGGCTTCCTGCTTCCTACTATTTTCATCAAAAGTATTCTTGATATACATGTATACAGGACATTTTTATACAATTTCCTCTCTATATATTTATTCACCTGACTTTGTTTTAAGTGCCTAAAGTCACTCCGGCACTAAAATGGCAGAGCCAAGATTCAGACCTGAATCTTCTTTGATTACAAAGTTAGTGTTCACTTTGAGACTCCATTAGATGTCTTGCTATTCCTCACATACAATAGACACACTCTCTCCTTTTATACCTTCTAGTTCTCATGTCTGGAATCTGTCCCTTTTCCCTCCATCTTCTAATTTCTCTGGCTCCCATGAAGACTCAGACAAATCTCCTTTGTGCCTTTCCTATGAGACTGCCTCCCATTTACCCTTTCTAATCACTATTTGTTTCTAGTCTCCCCCCATTAGAATGTAAGGCCCTTAAGGGAAGAGATTGCCTTTACTTGATCACCAGCATTTCCTCAAGGGCCTAGCATATAGTAAATGTTCTAGAAATGCTTGTTGGCTGACTGAAAAGTGGTTGTTTTGGCTGTACATAATCACCATGTACTTTTCCCCTAATGCCATTTTTGAGAGCCAGTGATTTCTTATAATAGGTCAGGATGGAGCTATTGAGGCTTCTCACCCATTATCCTTTCTTCCAATTCTTTATTGTTTTTGACTTTTGTTTCAACTAATTAGTAATTCAACTACACATAGTCATTTTTTGTCTGTTAAAGTACATTCATTTTTGTTTTTTCCAGGTGATATTGGGTGCTTAAACACATCTAGCTGCCAAATGTTGATTTTTTTTCCATAGTTAAACTTTCTTTTTTTAAAAACATAGTCTTCATGGTCACATGTGGCTTCTGAACAAAAAACAAAACTCTCAACTTTTTGACTTATTAATTCAAGTCTCTCTCTATCTATCTATCTATATATATATGTATGTATGTATGGGTTTTTTTTTTTAACATTTTTTACTCTTCATATGCCTGTCTGCACAAACAAATCACAATCCATCAACACATGCACTGGTCTGTTTTGGAGTAGCTTATCAACTACTTCATATAATTTTTCTACACCTTATTTTTCCACAACAGATGTTGGTACATAAATTGTAATTTTCTTCGTGATAGGTCTGATTTTGCTCTGTTTTGCTTGTGCAGATCTTGATTGTAGGAGACAGTTTGACATAGGAAATAGATTTCTCTATTTAGAGTCAGGAAGCCCTAGTTTCAGATCTTGCTTCTGGTACTTACTAACAGTATGACTCTGAGTAAATCACTTTAACTGCTTGAGTAAAACTCAGTTTCCTCATCTGTAAAATTGAGATATTACCTTTAATACCTGTCTTGAGATTATTGTAAGATCCAAATGTCTATAGATAAGGTGCTTTGCAAAATTTGAATCACTAATAAAAGTCATGACTGGAAAGTGAGAAAACTATATGTCACATGAATGATTTTTTTTTTTTAGTGGCTTCATGAAACATGATGAATGTAGTTCTGTTTTCTCTTATCTTTAGTCTGGATATTATGTGTCTATGATTTCTTTTTATGGCTTCTGTTTTAATATGCTACTATATCAATATGGAGGCAGCTAGGTGGGTTAGTGGATAGAGTGTGGGCCTGGAATCAGGAAGACAAGTTCAAATCAGCTTCAAGATACTAATTAGCTGCATGTTCCTGGACAAGTCACTTAAGCTCTGTTAGCCATAATATATCCAAGAAGGAAATAACAAGCTATTCTGGTGTCTTTGCCAAGAAAACCCCATGGACCTTTTTGTTGTACTAATAGTTCTTGAGGTCATGAAGAGTCAGATGTAACTGAACAAGTGAATAAATGTCAATATGCAAATGATTTGTTTTTTTTCTCTAAAACCGTGTCATCATTGGCAAGACAAAATTATTACATTAAGAGTATACAACAAAATAAATAAAAGTAATTTGTCCAAAACCAATTGATTCTTAACATTCTTGGTCATTTTTTCTACAATTCTACCATTTTCACACCAAAGAGGAGTGCCTGGAATGGCGGGCTGTCCGGTAACTCTATTCATCTTATGAATCACCATGGGCAATGAATTAATAACCTAGTGGACAACTTGATCATTATGAATCTCTTGCTATTTAAGTATACTGGAACTTGGATGACACAATAGGCTGTTACTTTAGTCGTATTCTAAGCTTTCCTAGTTTGGTAGACCTGCCATAGCTTATGGTAGCCCCTGAAAACCCACTATCATTTTCACCCTATGATGAAATCTCACAATCAGACTTCTGTGGAGATCTGGGCTGGAGCTAAAATAAAACACTAGGAAATCATCATATAAATTAGCCAGGCATTATTCAACACCTGCAATTGCTTTTCTTTAAAGCAGCATTTTGTTTTGAGATTTACCTTTTATAAATACGTAAATGAGTTTGTTAGTAGAGCAGCTAGCCTGGAGTCAGGCTGTTTCAATCTGACCTCAGGCACTTATTATCTATGTGACCCCAAGTCACTTCACCTTGATTTCTCATTCATAAAATCAGCCCAAGAAGGAAATGGCAAACCACTGTAATAAAAATTGGGTCATGAAGAGTTAGATGTGACTGAACAACAATGGACATATTGGTTAGAGATATATCACAAATGGGACTGGGAATGTACCAGAGGAACAGAGGCTTGGATTGGATGGTAGAAAATCTAATGGCTACATAACTTGTGGGTACAGGTTTTACATAACAGTTGCAAAATTGTGCTTGTTTGTTCACCATACAAGTAGAGAGCAGTTTCTCCTATCAAGTAAATCATGATATTTTGGTTCTATAGCCGTAATAATAATGATGATGATAGTAGTAATACATCATTTATCCAATACTTTTAGTTTACAAGTTTTGTTATTGTTGTTTTTGCCCAGCAATCTTATGAAATGGGTGGTACCTTGTAGAATCATTCATATATTAATGAAGAAAGAATTTGAATTAGGAGAAGTGAGTTTTCCAAAGTCATATAGCTAATGAGTAGCATAGTTAAAACTCAAACTCAAGTCTTCTAACATGATGGAGGATTGGAGAAGGTGGAGAAGGAGAAAAGGTGTTTCCACTGAAGGGTGCTGTCATTTATGATATTTTTAATGATAAAGAATTTCTTTTTTAATATTTATTAAAGCTTTTTTATTTACAAAACATATGCATGAGTAACTTTTCAACAATGGCCCTTGCCAAACTTTCTGTTCCAAATTTTCCTCATCCTTCTTCCCCACCCCTCCCCTAGATGGCAGATAGTCCAATACATGCTAAATATGTTAAAATATATGTTAAATCCAATATATGTATACATATTTATACAGTTATCTTGCTGCACAAGAAAAATCGGATCAAGAAGGAAGAAAAAGAAAACCTGAGAAAGAAAACAAAATGCAAGCAAACAACAGAAAGAATAAAAATGCTATGTTGTGGTCCACACTCAGTTCCCACAGGCCTCTCTCTGGGTGTATATGACTTTCTTCATCACTGAACAATTGGAACTGGTTTGAATCATCTCATTGTTGAAGAGAGCCATGTCCAAATGATGAAGAATTCCTTAAAAGCTTTGGTGATTCAGAAGATAGGTAACCACAGGGAGTCAAAGGCAGAGGTTCTTTTTTTTTTTTTTTTTTTCCAAATGACTTTGTAAAGAGACAAAGAAAAGTTAGTTAACATTTTGTTAGAGTTCAAGGCATCACCTTGCTAGGTAGGGTGTTGGCATGTATGGAGTTAGTTGTGGAAATATGTGGTCCTTACTATTTCAGAATTAATTACATAATTACCCACCACACAGAGGAAACCCAGGATATTTTAATAGAAAAGCTGTACTCCAAAATGAAATAGTAATAATAATTAGCATTTATTATATTCAGAATCCTTTACAAACTTTAATTTAACTTCCCCACATCTCCTAATATTCCTAGGAATATTAATCTCATTTTGAAGTTAAGAAATAAGAAAGCTGAGGCCTTTGTAAATCGTAATTGTTATTAATAAATATTACTACTAATTATTAATAAGAGAGTATTTTATATACTGCTGGTCTGAAAGTCAAAATAATAAACATTAGAACTGATTATTAATGAGACACAATTTTATATAGTTCTGGCCTGAATGTCAAAATGTTCTGAGTTCTAATCCCATCTCAAACATTTACTTGCAATATGACTTAGGACCAATCATTTATCCTCTTTTACCCTATAATTTCCTACCTATAAAGTCAGAATAATATGTTTCACAGAGTTGTTAACGAGAGTTAAATTTTAGTTTTTATAGATATATAATGTTATACACACATGCATACGCACATATATGCATATATAAGTATAGTATATACACATATACATACATGTATGTGTGTTGTACACATTTATATTTAGGAACACACATGTCTATATGTTTAAAGATACAGGTGTATGCATATCTATATGTAGATATGCAGATATATGCACACATTTTTATAAAGTAGTTTATAAAAGTTAAAGTGGTATATAAATGCTAGCTATTATAAACAATATACTGTTAATGTAGAACAAATTAGTTATTCAATCAAAAGGAAATTATGTACTGGGAAAGGGAAACATTTCCCTGATTATCAATCAGTATTATTAAATATTGTACCTTTCTTCCAAAGCCAATGATTCCGAAACTTTATAGATTTCTTGGTTTGATTTTCTTAGCCTGGTGCAATGAAGTTACCCTTGGCTTTAGTGTTAGGGAGCCTGGGTTCAAATCAAGTCCCTATTATTTACTACCTTTGTGATCTTGTCACAAGACCTATTAAAATGTCACCTTAACTTCCCTGGGCCTTAATTTCTTCATCTCTGAACATCTGTGTGACCCAATGATTGTATCCTATTCCTAAAAGAGATATATACCAAACACTCCCATTTGAAATAAAAATAAATTAATTTTGAATTTTAAAAAATTGTGACTTTATATGACTGAATATATCCCAGTCTGTCACAAAATTATAATTTAAAAGCATTGCCCAAGCCATGGAGGATGTATGGGTTCTTGTCATAAGTTCTCCCAATCACTCAACCAGGGGAATTTAAGTGAATGACCATTGCAGAGATCTTTAGGAATGTGTCCAGGATTAAATATTGAGAACTTTAGATTGTTCAGTACTCTTCAGTGAAGTTATAGAAAGACCTCTATGATAAGTAAGGAGAAGAGCTAAATTGGCCCAGACACACACCAATAGGCAGAAAATCAAATGGTACCTGGATATTTTACATTTCAAGTGATTCCCTTGTCTAGGAGACTCCAAGTCCAATTCCCTTTGTATTTCACCAATCATGAAAATGTCAACCATTAGCAAACACTTTGCACAGTGGAAAGCTAATGCTGTTCCAACAGCACTTTCTGAAAATGGCAGGTATAAGACAAGATTGTAATTGGCTTGGACTTTAGTCTTAAGCACTACAGAGATAATCAGATAAGTTCTCATCTCCAAGGTTGCGAAACCTTTTGAGGCTTCACAATTGAAAACTTGTTAGATAAAAGGAAAAGGTGATATATGCACACTTGGGTGCAAATATACCTAGCTTCTTTAACTGGGAAGGTATCCTATTTAGAGAAATAAGTAAAATAAATAGTCACTTGAAATGATCAAATGAAAGGGCTCCCATATCAGGGAAATTTGGGCAGTTTGAATGAACAAATTTCAGTCTGTTTGACTGTGCACATTCTATAAAAGTTCAAGCAGTAGTGAACTGAGGAAGCTTTATTAGGACAGAATACAGATTTTAGTGGCGTTGTGGATAGCTGAAGAGTATTTTAGGTGCACCATTTCCTCTGCAATTAAATTTGCTTTGTGTGTTGGGAGTCTCTGTCTGATGACAGTCACTGATTGTGTTAATTTATACACACACACACACACACACACACACACACACACACACATAAATGAGTCCTAGAGTCATATGGGTAACAGAGTTTAATTGCGTGGTGTAAAATATGTATACTAAGTACAATCTGCTACCACAATGAAATGTTGGATGGATACAGACAGTTTATTTTCATTGAAGCCTGTTTGAGGAAACCCTAAATGTCTTACATTTCCTACTAGTGGAGACAATACTACTTGAAACTTCATAAAGCTAGTAGGAATGGTTTGGGGATTTTTCTGTATTCACAAACCATAGTTTAGAACTTCTACTAAACAGGTGAATCTTATGTTTCTGTTTCTCTGCAACTAGCTCCTGCTACCCAACCATCGGATAGTCTTATGATAAACTGATGCACTACTCTGTAAAGAGCCATACACAAGACCACCTAGTTCTTTAGACAGACCATATAATGTCTGATTCTCAGGAATGCATTGATATCAATTACTGGCATATATGCTTTAGAGGGAAAAAAAGGTTCCTGATATCAGTGAGTGGGAGAAAAGAAATATTTCATTTCATTTGTTGGCTTGAAGCTATTTAATATGCCATATGTTTCATTCCTTTAAAATGACATGATTTTTCTTCTAGTTTGAACTATGAAAATAAATCAACATATATTTCAGATTCAAAGAACATCCAGGCTAATTCAAATTATGTCTAAATTACAAGGATATTCCAGCAGATATTGGAAAAACAAACATATCTCCATATATCCCAGATTGACCCAAGACTTTTAAGGAAGGAAAATTATCATCTTTTATTCAGGATCTGGTATTATCTATTATTGTATTTTATTCATTTTCTAGTTTCCACTTTAAAGTCTAAAAAATTGTTTTTATGTAGGTTATTTGATTTGAGGCTCATAGCAGCCCTGTGCAGTGGGCCCTATAAAGATTATTATCTTAATTTTACAGATAGGGAAAATAAAACTTGGAAAGTATAAGCAACTTGTTCATTCAGCTAGTAAGTTTCAGAGGTGCAATATGGCATTGAGTCATCCTAACTACAAATCCATTTCCTATTCTGTACTCCATGATGCTTTAGAGTAGTTTCTTTCTTTTTAAAAACACTTTTCTAGCTCTTTTTATCTTTACAAACATTCAATAGACAACTGTCCTCTAAACTTACAGGGTGACTTAGTTCTTAACATAAAAGCTAAATTCTTGGTCAGCCCACTTCATTGATGTGTGTGTACATAGAGAAGTCTGCAGAGGAGCTGCATTTAAGATCCCATTTCTGAAGACTTGTGAGCTGAAGGCAAGACATCTGACATCTTCACAAATGATACTCATCATCAAGCTAGCACAGGACATAAATGGCATAGCCCCTGGTTAGGGATATTTAACTGGACTCTTGCAAGTGGCATCTTACCTAGAAGTGAGCTTTTCATGTGGCTTTTGTTTTGAAAAGGCAGTGGTTATTCCCCTGAAGGATAATGAATTTAGTTTCTTACCGGTCTTTTCATCTCCTCTTTATAGAGCCTGATGATCTCCTTGTGGACCCTGCACCAACTAACCAAAGGGCTCCTGTACTTCCAAGTGTATATAATGCAATAGTCGAGTGTGGACTTGAAAGTGTCAAAGAGAGGCCCAAAGAACTCACACAAATGATGGCTGCAGGTAAATACTAGTGATTTCCAAGAATCTTGGTAATACTGTCATAGGGCTTTCATTGAGAATATTTGCATAATCAAAATAAGAAATGACCTATATTCTCTGGGTCCTAAAGGAAATTAGGTGGTGAACCTTATAAAAACAAGACTTGAGATACTAGTCATTTTCAAGAACCTTAGCAATATCATCATAGGGCTTTCATTGGGAATATTTGCATAGCTGTGAAAATAAGCAATGGCCCATGTTCTCTGGATCTAATGAAAATCAGGTAGTGAGCCTCATAAAGGCTAGACTTGGGATTAAACCAAATTGAACATATATATATATATATATATATATATATATATATATATAGAGAGAGAGAGAGAGAGAGAGAGAGAGAGAGAGAGAGAGAGAGAGAGAGAGCGCTTTTCTTTCTGCTCCCCTCCCCTTTTAAATTGATGGAGTTGGTAAGATTTTGGGGAAAAAGAGAAAGTGGTCATGGAATTCTTTCTTGAGAAGAAGTTGAAGTAAGTTATGTGTGTTCCAATCAGACTTCAAAGTAGAAGCTGGATCCCCTGAGGACCAAGAGCGTTGCGACAGGACCCAGGGCATGGGCTCTAACAGTTGGCAGAGTTAAAGAGGAGTAGAATTGAATGAGTTGAATTTCCCCCTGAAATGCTTAGTCCTCTGACTTGTCTCCAACTCAACCACACCATTTGTAGTCCAACATTCCCCTATTTGACCTTCACTCGTTGTACATTTATCACCCAACTTGGTATTGGGTTATAATATAACCCAAGCTGGGCATCCATAGCAGTAGCGATTCAAGTGCCACTGGAAAAACTACTTCCCTCCTTGACTCTGATAAGAATGCAAAATGAGTTTGGAGACTACTGCTTTAAATATAGATACTTGAGTTCCTTTAAAGGTGTGAAATGAGAAGTCTGAAAGAGAGGAGGACTTGATTTTAATATATATATATATATTATATATGCATATATATATGTATATACATACATATATATGGTATTGGGAATGAAGTATGAAATGAAATATTCTGAACAGAATTTTAGTCTTGATAATTATTTGTAAAACTTTTAATCCCCCAAAAACACCTATTCCAAAAATACATGCCAGCATACCAATATCTTTATTTTTAGTCTGGTAATTGAGTTGACTTCTTCAGGAAAAAAAAAAAGAGAGAGAAAAATCTCTGCTTTGTTTATCATAACTCATATGCTTTATCCTACTGGTCCTCCTAACAACACTCTGAAGTTTTGGAGTCATTGTAATACTGACATTGGTATCCCCATTTTATAGATGAGGACAATGAGTCCCATAAAAGGCAGTAATAAGATGGAAAGAAAACATATTTTTCTGACTTTCAAATATGCATTTTTCCCCTCCAACGTGCCTGCTTTTCTGTAACTTAACTAATGTTGTTTTACCAGGAGAAGGAAGTACTTTTCTCCTCTTTTCCAGGGGTGCCTCAGTAATAGCTCGTTGTGTATAATATAAACTACATGTCATTAAGTTCCTTCTCAGAACACATTCAGAAACTATGTTTATGTCTGGGGAAAGTATTGCTGTAGATTATTGTGCTTTATTTTTTGGTGATATGGGGATGTGCTAAATGAAGCCTCACATCTCTGGAAACATAATTTCCTTTAAAACAAACATTCTTGCCTGTTGACTCCAACTTATAATTTGTTTGTTGTTGTTATTGTTTTTCCCCCCACAGCTGCTGATGGTTTGGGAAGTATAGCAATAGACACAACACAACTGAACATGTCTGTCACTGATCCAACAGCTTGGGCGACTGCCATGAATAACTTGGGGATGGTACCGGTGGGCCTGGCAGGGCAGCAGCTTGTATCAGGTAAGCCTTCCTCCATAAGTACGGAGGGCAGAAGCCCAGTTCTGACCTTTATAATCTCTTGGATCAGCATCGGTCTTTTAGGAGATGATGATGGGGACCACCAAGAGCAGTGAATATGGATAATAAAAGATATTACTTCCTGATTATTGGTCTTGTCTAAGTGCCCTCACAGCACTGATACTCTCTTTGGTTTATGGCTATGTCGTATTTGAGTACATGTGTCCCCTTACTACACTGGTCTGCCCCCATCAATGTTGTTTCTCAGATAAGAAGCCTTCAGTTATCATCCTTTCACCTCCCCATATCTAATGGCTACTTTTCATCCTTGTCATCCTCCTCTGTGGATCTGCTGTGGTCCATTGTTAGGACTCATTGCTGGAAGTTAATTGTAGTAAAGAACATTGGAACAAAGATGCTATAGACATTTCCCAGTTAGGAAGGATTCAGCATTCTGTAAGTGGAAGCCAAGCTGATCTCTGAGAAGAGGAAACATGAGTTTGAGTCTTGCCTATTTCAAATACTGCTTGTGTGACAATGGGTAACTTGTTCTATGTTCTAGACAATTCTCTATAACCAAAAGGTTTGTAGAAAGCACACATTACATTGGTAAAGGAAGTCCTTTTTATTTCTTGGTATGGGCTTGATTTCAAAAAGAAAAAAAAATCTTGATTCAGTTCATTTACTGAATACTTGTTATGTTCAATATTGTCATTTGTGAGCTTCAAGGAGCAAGTATAAGATATAATTCATGCTCTCAAAGATTTTACACATCGTCTCTGAGACAAAAATCGATGCATATAAAGTTGTTTTGCTATTTAAATTTATCTGAAAGTCATGTGGGTACTTCCTCCATCCATTGGTACAGATTGCTACCTGTCCTAGCCTCCTCGTTCTATCATCCTTAGCAGAACTATTCAAGTTGCCAGAAGTCTTTGTCTAATTCTTTTCATAGTATGTGGGGACAAGTATGACAAGAAAGTACATGTCCAAGGCCGGTGTTGTGTATTTATAGGAGGTCAGTTCCTCGTGAGCAGTTACTAATTGTCAACCAGCAGCCCTCTTTACTCTGAGTTGGGAATGCGACTGGAGTGATCTTAGAAAAGAGAGATATAAAACTCAAGAAACATTATTCTTTCTTTTGCCTTTCTTTCCTTCTCTCTTTTCTTCCTTCCATTTTCCTTCCTTTCTTTCTTTCCTTCCTTTTTAGCATTAGCCCTTGGAAAGAGTACTCTAATATCTGTATCTGTAAAATAGGCATTTCTGTAGGACTATCTGTAAAATAGGCATTTCTGTAGGACTATCTGTAAAATAGGCATTTCCCTTTTTAAGTTGATGCTATGAAAAATAATCAGAGAAGAGAAATTATATGCGGCGAAAAAAGGAGAAAAAAAGGTATGAAGAAAGAAAATAGGAAAGGAAAAAAAGAAGGATGTGACAAAGAAGAAAATTAGTTTATTCTTCTTAGCATCTCATAATCTATACAAAAGGCAGTCCTTAGTGGCAGTACAAAAAAAAATTACCACTTACCTGATCTGCAAGAATGACCTATAGATGTTTGTGTGTGTGTGTGTGTGTTCATGTGTTTGTGCATATTACCGGAGTGCAAGTAAATCTATAGTTTTCTTTTTTTCCCCAAATGTAGTATCTACAGATGAAATTGTCTGGTTGAGGATCCCTTCTTATCACTTGTTACCTAGATGCTTTAATCTCACCAGATATTTCCTTCATTGAATTAGTAAATGGAGATTTTCTTTTATTCACTCCAAATTTTTCCAGCCTACTAATTGAAATATTAATAACTTGGAAATTACTTTAATCCTCCCAACCCTTCCTCTGTTCCCGGAATACTTTGTATCTTCCGGAGTAAACCATATCCTCAATGATTCATTATTTTTTTTTCTATGGTTCTGAGACTTCTGACGTTTTAACCATGACCAATTTATGATTTTCCCAACAACTTACCATGAAAAGAATTACAGCCCTGCTCGTTATAGAAGATTTACCGTGTCTGCACTGAATTACATTCTCTATCTCCTGTATTAGCCAAACTGCTTAAACTGTCTCTGAACCTTTTAGGGTCTGACTTGGCTCTTTCATTATATCCCAAATCTCCTACTTTAGTTATATACAGCCTAGCTTTCCCTATTTTCATCTAGCCATATTTGTTTAAGTTTAAAAAAATATGGAAATTCCTTCAGGATGGGATTCTTTCTTTTCATATTCCTTTTTTCTTTAGCATTGCCTTTCTACATAACCAGAGCTCACCTAAGCCTGTTAATTGGCTCTGTAAAAACAAAATGTTAGATGGAATGGCAAGGCAAGGGACATTTCCTTTGGAAAAATTTCCATAGGAGAAATGTTATAGTATAACAAGATTATAGCTGGGTTTCACCACAGATATTATGACAAATTAAGGATTTCATTATCCAATGACTTTGGCTGAGGCAAGGTCATATAAGTTTTGCCAATAGATCTAGCATTCTCGAGGTAGGTCACTGCCTTTCATTCTCAACCTTCCATGATATATTCACTTGTCCAGTTCATGAATCAGAAATTGGTTGATAATGGCAGATAGAACAAGGGTTTTTAACCTTTTTGTGTCCATAGATTCCTATGGTGGTCTGGTGACATCTGTGAATCCATTTTCAGAATAATGCTTTTAAATACATAAAATAAGATATATAGAATTAACAAGGGAAACCAATTGTGTGTATGCATTTATATGCATGTGTATATATATATATATATATGCATATAGACATAGAAATATGCATGTATATTTGTAGTCATATCCTGCATCTATATGTATAGGTATACAAGCTTATACATATGTGATACATGTGTGTGTATGTGTGCACCTTCATGTGTGCATACTTGTGATGTTCAGGGACGCCAAAATAAGAACTTCTTATGTAGAGGGATGCCTAAAACTTCTACTACTTTTTAGGAATCTGCCTTAAATGATGGTCCTTGCTGACAAGCAATGACATATCTTTATTAGTCCAGGGAAGTAAATTTCAATCCATCCCAATTTTCTTCTGTTATTTGAAGCACTAGTAGAAATCCATGTGGAAACACAGCCAACCATAATGTTTTTGTTTAAGTGTCTTCAAAAGTGATTCCAGAAACTTGAGTATTTTTAGAAAGTAGTTCTCAGAATGACAAAAGTAGTTTTTAAGCTTCTGAAAAATAATTCTCAATACATGGTATTTGGCAAAGGTGAAGACCTTTGCGGGGGTGGGGGGAGAGGGATCTTCTCAACCTTGAACAGCTACTGTCCATGGCTGATACTGCCTTGATGTTGATGATTGGCTTTTACCTTTTTTGTTACCATTTTACCATTTACCATAAAGACATTCTACATTAGATCTTTAAAAAAAACACAAAAGAAGCTCTGTTTATTTTTCCTTATTGTGGGACGGAAATAGGAAATTCTTTGTGGTCTTATAGTGTGAATCCTTCCTGCCCCCACCCACACACAACACACAAATACACACTTTAAATACACAACACACTTTAATACTTTCTATTTCTACAGTACTGACCTTTTAACCATACAATAATAATTTTAATTTCTCATCTCCTGTCCAACAGATGTTTGATTGTTAAACACTAAATCATATCTTGGTATATGTGTCATGTGTTGTGAACTACAGGAACAACACTCTCTTCTCTCCCTGTTAAAATTGTCTTGCATACATATATATATATATATATATATATATAATCAATATGTAAACAAACAGGAAACATTTATGTGTGCATACCTATGAATATAAACATGTATGTGCACACACACACACACACACACATAGACATGCACATGTGTAGACCTATATACACACATATCTGAAACAAGGCCAGTGAAGGTGATTCTGTTTTCTGGGCTTTCCTCTACCAGACCATCATATATGCAAGTTTGTACCAGTGACTAATCAATTCTAAGCACTGCTAACCTTTTAAATACCAGTCTGATGTTATCTATACACAATTTAATCTCTTATCTATTGATACTATAAAATTGAATTTTTGATCCGGGCAAATGTCAAAGTCTTTCATTTGTAAAGAGAGACTCTTGTTAATAATTGTATAATGTCTTCTCTGCTTCTGTATCCTTTCTTTCCACTTGTTATTCATTGGCATTTTCTGTTCTTGTAATAGCTCATTCTTGCATTATGGATTCTCCGTATTACATGCATGCATTCATATAATACAGTCAGGCAGAAAATTATCCAAAAGAATGTCCTTTAATAATGCAACTCTTATGTAAGGGATTCAAGAAAAAATATGATCATATTTGAGAAAAAACAATAACATATCTTTAATTTACTTCAATTTCCACATTTTACAGATGAGAAAATGGAGTCCCAGATGCCTCAAGTCATATAAATATTAAATATAAGAATAGGGATTTGTACCCTGCCCTCTAGCTCCAAATCCAGGACTTTCTGCTGTTGTTTGCTGTCTCTCACTTCAGCATTTCTTTCACATTTTGCCATGGACCAGTACTGTCTTTGGATTGTCTTTGAAAAATAAATAAATATCATTAGTTAGAATTCTTTCTCTTTAGGTTGGATTTCAGAGGAGAATTATATCATATGAAGTTCAATGCCAGAAAATGGATTTAAATATTTAATTCTTTGTGACTCTAATCTTTGTTAGAAATTCTCTTTGAAGTGGGGGACTCTTCCCAAAGATTCCTGGGCTTAGAGTTTGGAATCCAGAGATATTGGACTCTAGTATCTAGGGAATACCCAGGAGGAGATTAGTGGTATCAGGTAGACTGCTATGAATTAGTGATGGCTATCTGATTTTCAAGTACCTGAATGTGACTTAGCAGGGCAATAAAGACAGAAAAGAGGGAGAAAGGGGTAGGTTTCAGCATTTAAAAAAAATTTAATCTCACACAAAGCAGCAACCAAATGGAACTTTTGAATCATGAGAAGAAGATGAATTAGACTCATTGCGTAAATCCAATCAAGTAAAAGCAAAATTGGAAGCAATGAAATACAGAACTAAAAAGATTTGTGTTGAATATAACTCCACTGTAACACAAGGCACATAGGACTTCGCAACAGAAACATCACATCTTTTTTGCCTCTGACCTCTTATTTAAAAACTACCTTTGTTTTTATGAACTCTCAGAAGGGGACAGAAAAGTAAGAGATGAGAAGAAAATGTAGAAAGAAGGTTAGTTAGACCGAAATGACTTGAGTGTCTATCACATCATAATAAAATGTATGGCCAATTTTTTCCTTCTCCATTGGGAGATACTGGCTTCATAGAATGACTAAATCTCTTAGACATCATTCAGCGCAAATCCCTCATTTTTAGAGGAGGCTCAGACTAGGTCATTCTTTGTATTGTACCATGATGATCAGTAAAGAGCAGTGAAATGGTGCAGTAGATCTAATACTGGTCCTAGAGTAAGGAAGACATCTTCCTTTGTTCAAATCAAATTCCTCAGTACTTACCCACTGTGTGATCCTGACCAAGTCACTTAACTCTGCTTGCCTCAGTTTCCTCATCTGTAAAATGAATTGGAGGAAAAAAGTGATAAACTACTCCAGTATTTATGCCAAGAAAACTCCAAATGGGATCACAGAGTCAGACGTGACTGAAGTGACTGAACAACTGTAATTTATGGTCTTGCTACACTAATAGAGAAAATCTACAACCAGTCTTGGATTTATAAAGAATGTACTTATGTTGTTATTGATATGTTGGAGATAACAAGGTCTGGTCATGTTCAGGAAAAAGGAGCAAACAGACTTTTTAATCTTTCAAATGTCCATTAAGTTTTCCATGGCCCATGGATATACCTATGATAATAACTGGTATTTATATGGAATATTATGGTTTGCAAATCACTTGCAAAGTCTCACTAATTCTATCTGTACAACTTCTTTGTCCATTTCTTTACTCATATAGAAATCATGCTAGTTCAAAACTTGCCTGGGTTCTGATGAAATGAGTGGTCAAACAACAAATCATAGAAACAATCCATAATTTCATCCAAAAGAATTACAATAATGAGACAATATACCAAAACCTATGGGATACAGCCAGAATAATTCTTAGGGGAAATCTTACATCTAAATAGCTACATGAATAAAATAGAGCAAGAGGAGTTGGGCATGCAAATACAAGAGTGAGAAAAAGAACAAATTAAAAACCCCCAATTAATTATCAAATTAGAAATTCTGAAATTCAAAGGAGAGATTAGTAAAATTTAAACTAAGAAAACTATTGAACTAATAAATAAAACTAATAAAAAAGTTTATTTTGTGAAGAAACCAGCAAAATAGATAAAACTTTGTTTAATTTTATTAGAATAAGGAAAGAAAAAAAAAGTCACCAGCATCGAAAATGAAAAGAGTGAACTTACCACCAATGACAACAAATTAAAGCAATAATTAGAAGTTTTTTGTTCAATTGTATGGCAGCAAGTCTGACAATTTAACCAAAATGGATCAATATTTATAAAAATATAAAATGCCCAGATTAAGAGAAGAGGAAATAACTTACTTAAATAGTCCCATTTTAGCAAGCCATTAATGAACTCCCAAAGAAAAAATCTCCAGGGTCAGATGGATTCACAAGTGAATTCTACCAAACATTTAAATAATAATTAATTTCAGTACAATGTAAGCTATTTGGAAAAATAGGTAAATGAGTACTGCCGAAGTCTTTCTATGATACAAATTTGGTAGTGATACCTAAGTCAGGAAAGAACAAAACAAAGAAAGAAAATTACAGACTAATCTCCCTAATGAATATTGATGCAAAAAATATAAATAAAACATTAGCAATGTGAATTCAGCAACTTATCAGCAGAATAGTACACTATGACTAAGTGGGATTTATACCAGGAATGCAGGGTTGGTTCAATATCAGGAAAAGGTTAACCATAATCAACCATATCAATAACAAAATCAATAGAAATCATATGATAATCTGAATAGATGCAGAAAAAACTTTTGATAAAATACAACAGCCATTCCTATTAGAACACCAGAGAGCATAGGAACAAAGTGAGCTTTCTTTAAAATAATAAGCAATATCTATCTGAAACCAACAGCAAGCATTATTTGTAATAAAGAAAAGCTGGATGCATTCCCTATAAGATTAGAGGCAAAACAATAATGCCCATTATTATCACTATTATTTAACATTGTATTAGAAATGTTGGCTCTAGCAATAAGAAAAGAAAAATAAACTAAAGGAATTAGAATAAGGATTGAGGAAATAAAACTATCACTCTTTGCAGATGATGTAATGATATACTTAGAATCCTAGAAAATCATGCAAAAACCTACTGGAAACAATTAATAGTTGTAGCAAAGTTGCAGGATATAAAATAAACCCATACAAATCATCAGCATTTCTATATATTACTGACAAAACCCATCGGCAAGAGATAGAGAAATTTCATATAAAATTACTATAGACAAAATAAAATACTTGGGAATCTACTTGCCAAGACAAGCCCGAGAACTGTATGAACACAGTTACAAAGCACTTCTCACATAAATAAAGCCAGATCTAAACAATTGGAAAAATATCAATCACTTATGGTTAGGCTGAGCTAATATAATAAAAATGACAATTCTGCTTAAATTGGTCTCCTTGCTTAGTGCCATAACAAAGTCATATGGAAATCATGCTAAATCAGGCCTTCATCATGTCTTGCCTGAGTTCTGATCATAGTCTACTACTTGGTCCACTGGGTTTTCAGTTTTCTATTGTCCAAACCATCCTCTCTACAGCTGCCAGCTTCTTTCCCATGAAGTTTATACTCTCCAACTTGGCATTTGAAGCCTTCTGACCCCATATCTACTTTTTCCTGCTGTTTTTTTTCTCTCTGTATATTCTATACAAATGTCAACTTGTATCCTTACAAACCATGAGCCACAAATGGAATGTACTCACTATTTGCTTTGGCATTTTAGAAGTCTTTCTCAAGGCTCAGGTCTAGTGCCATTACCCTGCTTTGGTTTGGTTACAATTATTAATACCCTCCATCTCCTCAGTGCGGTGGATAGAGTTCTGGCCCCAAGGTCAGGAGTACCTGGGTTCAAAGCTGCCCAATTAGCTAGATGTTCCTGGACAAGTCACTTGAGCCTCAGTTTCCTCATCTGTAAAATGGGCTAGAGAAGGAAATGACAAACCACTCCAGTATCTTTGCCAAGAAAATCCCAAATGAATTCATGAAGTCAGACATGACTAATCAATTAAAGAACAATAAAAAGCACACAATATCCACTCCTCTTCCTTAGTAGAATTAAGAGACTTGAAAGCAAGAAATGTTTAGTTTTTGTCCATGTCTGGGACAGTGCCCTTTCACATGACAAATGCTTAAGACATTTCTACTGATTAGTTGCCCTCATTTTACAAATGAAGAAAAGTAAAAGTCTAGAGAGGTTAATACAGCTTAGTAAATAGTTGAAGTGGGACCTGATCCTGTATGTTCTGATTTCAAGGTTAGGATACTTCCACTATATTCTTTCCACACTATCTAATTTTAAAAGCTAAGCAAGCTGGGTAGCAAGCACCTTAAAGCATGAAGAGTTAATTCATTCTCACTAGAGACTGTTTTTCAAGGATATCTTTCTGTCTAGGAATATATAATGGAACTGAACTGAGATTTCATCTCTCCCCAGATTCTATGCACAGACCCGGATTTGGGCTTATTTTTATCTGTGTGACTCTGAGGAAGTCACAGCCTCTTTGAGCCTGTTCCTCATCTCTCAATTGATTGGGCTGGATTAAATAACCTTCAAGCTTTCTCCCAGCTGCAGATCCATAGTGCTCTGACCAATTGATTAGGAATTCTGGAGATATTCAATAAAAAGAGCAGAAGAAGCAGTAGTCTGAGGTATATGTTAACCAGAGGAGACTTTAAATGGCTTAACAGAAATGGAGTTAAATAGTATTGAACAGTGAAGTGAATGAAAGTCAGAGAGCCTTGGGTTCTGAGGCTTTGGGTTTCAGACATCTTAATGTAGAAGGCAGAATAACCCATTGGACAGTTCAGCTAGCCAAAAAAATTGAATAATTGAAATAAGAATTCCAAAGTCAAGAATCTGAGTGAATATTAAAATTGTGCCTTAAAGGCAACACCTTGACAAAGTAATTAACATAGAGAAGAGAGATTGTTCATAACATCATATGTACCAGTTAGTCTGGGAAATGGCTTATTCATTTTATTCAGTAAGTTAGCATTTATTAAAGGTCTACTATATCCTAGACAGTGCTAGCTATTGATGAAAGAAAAAAGAATATAAAACAATCTCTTCTCTGAAGAACCTTATATTTCAATAGCGTTATGTGTGATCTGAGAATTTGTAGTTCTGAAAATAAAATGATCTGCTATATTAAAGATCTGACACATGTATAATTGAAAATATTTTTCCCAATCCTATTTCTTGTTTTTTCATACTTTTTCATCCCTCTCAGTGCTCCAACTGGAAATAGCCTCCTTCCAAGATCCTGTGATTTTGGCACTATGAGTTATCCTGTGTGAAAACTCCTTCCCCTGATGCATATAGCAAGCCTTTTACAATGGCTGATGTTGAAAGCTTGTCTGAGGTTATAACATAGCTTACCCATAGTTATAACATAGGGAAATAAATAGAAATTAAAAATGTGAAGGGTGAGCCTTGTTTTGTATCCCCAGTGTTTTGTATAGTGCCAGGCAGTTGTAGTTTAACAAATAATTATGGTCTTTGTTTATGTTATTGAGAATTTGAAAACAGAATTTCCCATGAAATTTGGTGATGAGCATTCAAGCATTAATTTTATAATATAATTACATTATGAAGATGACAGGATTACTACTTTATCAGTAGAAATTAGAATTCTGGAGTCTGAAGTACCTTTGGATAAGAATACCTTCTGTGTGCAGAAAATCTCATGAGAAAGATCTCTTGGTGACTTCTCAGTATTTATAACATATTTTTGTGTTATCTTAGTTGACATTGAAAAATCTTATCTTCCCATCTTACATATAAGGAAATTGAGGTTCAGAAATCTAGGTGATTTCCCAGTAACAAAACCTGTACCAAAACCTAAATCTTGACCAGCATTTTTTTCTATTACATTGTGTGCTTTTACTATCCATTTTCTCTGGTGAAGAATAAAGTATAACAACAACAGCCACAAAAATAATGACATTCATGCAATGTTTCCAGGTGTGCAAAGCAATGTACATGCTTTCTTTTAACTGATTCCAACAACAACCCTATAAAGTAGGTATTATTATTGTCCCTGATTTATAGATGAAGATATAGTTAAGACTCCGAGAAATAAGTGACCCCCCAAAGGCTATATTTCTAGCCAGTATAGTAGAAAATCCCTTTGAATTTGGAATCAGAAAATGGAGGTTCACATCTTGGCTCCGTTCTTTCAAATATCTTAGGACCTTTACAAATGACCTGATCTCTGTCAGTTGATTCCAAGTCCAAAATCCTAAGCTATTACTGGAGGTAAATTTGTTCCAAGACAAGACAAAGAATAATATAATGGATAAGAGACAGAATAAGTATAGATAGACAATCAACAGAATGGTATAGTGGACAAGTGACCAACAGACAGAATGGCGTAGTAGGCAAGCGACCAGCTGGCAGAATGGTGTAGTGGGTAAGTGATCAACAGACAGAATGGCATAGTGGGCAAGCAACAGAATGGTTTAATGGACTTAAAGTCCACAGAGACCTGACTTTGAATGCTAACTTTTCACTATTTACTAATTGTGTGACCTTAGACAAGTCACCATAATAATAATAAAAATAATAACAGCTAACACTCATGTAACACTATGTGCCAGGCACTGTGCTAAGTGCTTTACAATCATTATCTAATTTAATCCTCACAACAACCCTAGAATGTAAGTGCTATTTTCATTCTCATTTTACATATAAAGAAACTAAGGCAAGGAGAGGTTAAATGGTTTGTCCACCAGCTAGCAAATGGCTGAGGCACTTGACTTTAATTGAATCTTAAGAACAAAAACTTAAAAAAAAGAGGCAACCCATTGATCTTTCATAGGAAATATAAAATGCTGGCAAAATATTAATGAACTATGTGGTGTTTGCTTCTCACTCAAAACCCTCCTTCAGTTTTCCCTGACTCATTTTAAATCTGATCACTTTCTTTGCCTCTGAATTCTTCTTACCCTCTGCCTTATGCTCAGATAGTCTTCTCATGAGTATGGCAATGGTTTGCAGAAAATGTTTTTGTTCCGCAACAATAACAAAACACAACAATAACAAAATGCATTGTTACCCCTAGGGTAATTTAATATACTACTCATAATATTCTTTTAGATTTATTCATTAAATGCTTACAATAACTACAATGATAACTTTAGCCCAATAAACTCCAAATTAAAATTTACAAACCTATAATGCTTCAAACATGTACATGCTTGTTGTAACAGGAAAAATATATTTGTAACATAATTGGGCAATTATTTACTGGTTAACTTACCATCAAAGACTTTTTAACTCAAACTCCTTGCACTATCATGATAGATCCCCAAGGGGTTCACAAACCACTAAATAAGAATCACTGGAGCATGGTATAAAAAGTATACCTTATTCCCTCCTCCCTTTCAAAGAATAAAAATGAGCCCCCTCAAAAGCATCTGCTTCTAATTATCTCTAGCTGAGCCTTAGGCCTGTCCACCCTTACTGTGTCACAGTAAGCAGCTCTGGGAATATGTCACCTATACTTAAAGCCAAATAAAGAACAAGATGGAAGTGAGGCCCTATTATTGTTGGGATATTTCTACTGGAGAAAAATAAGTGAACTCTCTGCCCTAAGCGATTCACAAAACACTTTGCTTTTTCTGCTCTTTTCCTTTTATCAGAGTTTTTTTTTTTCTTTTTGTTCTTTTCTTTTGGTAAGCCTTTTTATATGAGTTATTTGTAGTTCCTTAACAATTAAATGAAATATCTTCAAAGTCTTATCAGCTTCCTATCCTTAAGGTTGCTCCCCCACCTTATGGTAAGACTAAGGCACACAGGAATAATCATTCACTAGGTCAAGCAGAAATCCAGCTTTTGGGGGTCATTTTCAAAAAAGAGAAATTAGTCAAAAATTAAAATGAAGCTTTCTGGGACTTTCTCCATTCGAAGACACAGTTGAATTTTGAATACATTATTAATGATGATTATAATAATAGCTTACCACCAAAATTATGAATCACAAGACTTATTTACAGCTGAAAATGACCTTATATATCATGTCTAGGCCCTCATTTTGCAGGTGATAGATATAAATAAGGCTTAAAGAGTTTCAGGGACTAACCTGAAATTACCTACCTAAGGAAGAAACTGATCAAATAGGACAAGCTTTTGCCTTTTTTGTTAATCAAAGCTTCTAAAAAAAAGTAGAATGTGGTATATTGATCTTTATTTAGATCCTGAGCTGCCACATCTTTTTTTTTTCCCAGTAATTCATTCCAAATGCAATTCAACAAACATTTATTGTCATGTCTACATGAAACTTTGTGCTAGAATACAAAAATGTTGATACAATCTCTTCCCCTAGGAGTTTACAATCTAATAGGAGACAAAAGACACATAACATGAGTGAGACAAATACAAAGTGGACTGTAATAATGGCAAAGGAAGTGATTTTAGATAGATTCTTACAAGAAATATGGAGGAAGGAGACCAAGAAAAGCTTCCATCTCATGTTCATTTTAAGTTCATTTCCACTGAAATCCATTTTATCTGTTTTAAATTTCTATCTAGCCATGGTTCACCCATCTTGTATATATAAAGTTGATTTTTTTAAAAGTCAAATGCAAGGCTTTATTTTTAATAAAGTTATTTTGTTAGGGATGTCCATTCTAAAGTTTTTGCTTTTCAAGATATCTTGAGATCAATATACCACAATTTACTTTTTCAAAAGTTTTTTATCAAAAAAAAATGAAAAGAAAGAAAAAGAAAAAAAAGCAAAAGTTTCTCTAACCATTCATTTTTTCCCATAGATTGAAAATTTCAGGTTAGTCCCTGAACCTCTTTAATTTATGTTAGCTTTGTATCTTTTGAAAATCTCATGAATATATACCTATTTCTTCATTCTTTCTAATTTTGGTTAGTATCACAGGACCAATAATTAATTCCCTGGTGTATTCTAGAAGTGACCTTTTTCTAAGTTGGTCAATCCAACCAATTCCAAAGCCATCTAACAATACTGTTGTCTAAATTATATTTCTTTATCCTGTTCACAATGGTAAAATGAAAAACTGTAGAATGTTTAAAATCTAGGTCAACATGTCTGTAGAATCCCACTACTCCATCTTTCAGTATAAAGCAATGTAGCCTGCTCTTTTTCCTCTTCAACCCTTGTTATATGATGAGTCTTTCAGGGTTGGCTCCTGAGAAGTCATAAATGGACCTTTGAAATCATTCTTCCTCTTTTGAAGCTCACTGACCATACACTTTAAGTTAGCATTCTAAATAAAACGCATTGCCTTATAGTTTTCAGACTTCATTCTTTTTAATTTTGAAAATTTGTACTTTTCCTAGTTCTCTGAAACTTCTTTTCTCTACAGTCTTTCAAAAATCACTAACAGTGGTTTAACAATCAATTCTCAAAGTTCTTTGAGCACCTTAGGATGTGCTTCCTTTGAGTCTAGTGTTTTGAACTTATCAAAGGCAGTTAGGTGCTCTCTTACTAGCTCCTTACTTATCTTAGAAATCAACCTTTTGTTAGCCTTTGTTCCCTGTTCTCTTTAGCCCCAAGACTGCTCTTCTTGGAAGAAAGAGGAGAAAAAAAGAGAGTAACAAAATAAGTTTTGAACTGAGCAGTACAACCATGTTTCTGAATACAATTCTTTGATTTTCACCTTTGCTTCAATATAACTAAAAAAAAAATCCAAACTTATTTGTTGTCCTTAGATTTCCTTGATAACTTCAATTCATTCTCTTTGGCACTACTGGCATATTTTTATGGACTGGAACTGACCTTGTGAAGTACCCAGCAGTTAGCTCCAGAGTTGGTCTCAAAGTGATTCCAAAAACAAAGGTAAATTTTTAGACTCACCATGAATCAGCAACTAGCAAAGAAACTCCAGTCCCTTTCATTCCTCTGTCACCCTCTGCCTCATTTTACGAGTCTATGATGATGCCAGTGTGAACAGAGAAAAGAGAATGGATGCAAGAAGTGTGGTGGTAAAACTGGTAGTATTTGGCAACTAATTGTATATAAGGATTGAGAGGGAAAAAAAGACTTTAACATGACTATGAGATTTTGAACTTGGAAGACTGGCAAAAGTGTGGGTGCTACCAAACCTCATTCCAAGACTTGGAAAGGAAATAATTGAAGACTAATGGTTCTTCCCATAAATTTGGAAGAATAATCCAATAAGAGGATTGCAAGTTTAAAATTGTCCTCCAAGGATATAAATAAGCTTTCATATATGTGTGTGTGTGCATGCATGTGTGTATATGTGCATGTATATATATATATTCAACTTCTTAAGTATGTATATATGCCTATATACATATATGTATATGTTTACTTATATGCATATACACATATAAATATGTACATTATTATAGAGATACATAATTATCTTCTAATGGGATAAATGTGCTTCCTTAGTGTTTTTAAAAAAGGCAAAAAATTCAAATAGTTTCACAGTCTCTGAAGCAAATAACTGTCATCACATCATTTATAGTAATAAAAAATCTCATCCATCTAGAAAGATGACCTGGAGAATGGACATAATGTTTAGACCTTTCATAGTCTGCTTATTTACTGAATCAAGAAGAACTTTACTTATCTTTCTCTTCTCTCCTCCCTCTCAGGGGAGGAGGAGGAGAGTGTCCTGCTCCCACTCATTCTGCTTCATTTGAAGTCAACTAGAGCTCTGCCCTTACAAATTATACCCTGAGGCTAGAGAAGAGACTGTATTCTACTGAGTGTGGAAGAGCACTGGGCAGGAAAGCTGGAGCCTTAGATTCTAGTCCTAGCTCTGCAATTTATTAGACATGTTATTTTGGGCAAGTCATAACTTATGTGAGCTTCATTTTCCTCATCCATAAAACAGGGATAATAATAACTCCCCTGCCTACCTCATAGCGTTGTGAGGTAGAAATGGAATCACAGAGGTGAAGGTGTTTCAAACACTGCAAAGTGTTATTTCCAAATAGATCTTTATTATCCATCTTTAAATTATCAGGCAGGATTGTTATATGCCAGGCTAGTTGGGGAGCTAATGTGGCATGTTGGATCAAGTCCTGAACTTGATGGTCCAATACTACCTGGACATGCTGTCTTTAGAGGCAGCAGGAAGTAGGTTTAAATGCTGCCTCCTGTACTTAATAACTGAGTGACCATGGACAGAAGTCTTCTATTTCTCCTGTAGAAAATGGGGGTAATGCTAGGTGTAGTAGTAGACAATACTTTATAGTATTGTCAAAAGGTTCCATTGGGATGATACATGTAAAATGTTTGGAAACTTTAAAGCTTCATGCAAATACCAGTTATTATTATTCTACTCAATGCCTTAAAGATACTTTGTAATGTCAGTGTTTCATGTAGCATCTTCCAGAAGGATATATGTAGTGGCTACAGATCAAAGGCAAGGGAAGAGCCCCTTGAGGATTGCCACATATGCTTCCATCAGTCAGTCCATCCATAAACATTCATTAAGATCCACCTTTGAGTTACCATGCTAAGTACTAGGGATGTTAAAAAAAAAAAAAAGGCAAAAGGCAATCCCTACTCTTAAGGAACTGAGATGTTAGTGGAGAGTTAACACAAAACAACTACATGCAAACGAGTGATATATAGGATAAATAGGATATAGTCAGCAGAAGGAAGTCATTAGAGTTAAGAGTGAGAAATGATTTCTATAGAAGGTAAGATTTTAGCTGGGAATTGAAAAATTGAAAGAAGTGAAGTAGAGATGAAGAGGAAGAAGAGAATAGACATGGGAGGGTACAACTGAATTCTTCAATTGAATCCAACAAAAAATTACTGAAACCTACTATATTCAATGTGTTGTATACTGGAGATAAAAAGCAAATTCTGTTCTCCTCAGAGGGAAAGAAAAGAAAGAATTGATGGAAGCAAATTACCATTCAAATAGTATGCTAAAGAAAAAGGGAATGTCCATGGGGAAGGGAATAGTCAGGAAGGTCAAATATAAGCAGTAGCTTCTGAGCTAAGGCCTGAAAGAAAAGGATTTTGAAAGGTCTCTGTGAGTAGATGAAGGTGGGAAATGTCATGCTGAACAAGAAAGGGGCAGAGTGATCAAAACCTTGTCCACAAATAAACTTATTCAATCAAAATAAATTCATAATATATGAAAATTGTGGTATTCTATAAATATGGTGAGCAGGCTGGTTTCAGAAAAGCCTGGAAAAACTTATATAAACTGATGCTGAGTGAAATGAGCAGAACCAGGAGAATATTGTGCACAATAACAGCAAGATTATGGGATGATCAGTTATGATAGATTTAACTCATCTCAGGAACAAGTTGATCCAAGACAATGCCAATAGATTTGGGGTGGGAAATGACACTGCATCCAGAGAAAGTACTACAGAGACTGAATATGAATTGAAGGAAAATATTTTCATCTTTTTTTTTTGTTTGTTTATTTGCTTGCTTTTTTCTCATGTTTTTCCCCTTTTGATCTGATTTTTCTTGCATAACATGAAAAATATGGAAATATATTTAAACATATTATGCACACATGACCTATATCAGATTGCTTGCTATGTTGGGGAGGAGGGAGATAAAAAAAGGAGGAACACAAAATGTTACAAAAATGAATATTGAAAATTGTCTTTATGTATAATTGCAAAAACAAAATAATATTGAGGGAAAAAATAAAGAGATTGGAAACTGGTTGGAAGAGATAGAAAAAAGCATTGTTGCCAAAGACTAACATCTCAAATGTTATCAGTCCTTCATCACCCATGACCTTGATTGTAAACTACTTTTCCCAATTGATCTTCCACAAACAACTTTCCTAAACTTCCGGTCTGGCTATGCTATTTCCTGACTGCAGAATATTCAATTAACCCTGCCTCCAGCCCAAACCCTAACCCTAACCCTATCAGCACTAAGATAAAATGCAAATTCCTCAGCTTGGTGATCTGGTTTCAATGTATCTTTTCAATCTCATTTCATATTTTTCTCTTCCAAAAGCTATTTTGCATTCAATCCTCATTGTCTTTCATCTCAATTTGACTTCTGCATTTTAATCATTTTTTTTCTGCTTAAATCTTTTTCCTATTTAGCATTCTGAATGATTATGCCAGTTAGCAAGATTAGTCTCTTGCTGGAAGCAAAGTATCTTCTTTTCTTTTATAGTAGTTTGAATCTGCCCTTTATCCAGTTCAAGTCCCTTAAGAAACTCCAATCCACATAATCTTGGCAGCCTTCATTTTTTTTATTGATTCAGACTTTCATTTTACCTTCATCTTCCATGTCTGCTCTTTTCACTAAGTATATACCTACCTATGTCATTCATATGGCTTTTATTATTAATCTCAAGAATACTTCATGTAGAGAACCTCTCCAAGTGGGAATAATTTCCATTTACAGTTTAGCTTTTGTGTCTTTCTCCTAAATTTCTTTAATATTATCCAATATTTTATCATACCTCCTCTTTGATGATTTTTAGTCCATTAATTCCTGCTATAAAATGTTGCCAAGTGTTTTTAAAAGCCTTGTGTGCAACATCCAGTAGATTTCTCTTATCAGTTACAGTAATATTATATTTAAGGAACTCTAGTACTTAAATGCTATTCCCTTCTCCTCTTTCCAAAATCCAGCATCTTCTCATATAACATCTCTTGAGGGAGCGTCTAAAATCTTTCATCTAGTTAAGGTTAAAATTAGATTAGGTTTTGACATAGGAATTCCAATACCTGGTCAGAATTTCATGAAATTTGGCTAGAGTCCATTATCACATATTTTCAGAACAAAGAACTTGCAGATACACTGCAATTTTTAGAATTCTTTTTAAAATTTTAAATAGAGTTAAGTTAGAGTGAATTTCAGAGTATAAAATGATAATGTTTTAGAATTCACTTATAATAAAAAGGGTCATAAAACTGACACATTACTTAGTGATTTTTAACAGTAATGTAAGAAGTAATTTTAGTTGTGATTTTTAAAGTGTTTGGCGAAGAAAAAAGATCTTAAAAACATGTATGTTTTGATGAATAGCTGGTTTTTAGGGTATAGTTCCAGACTTGGAGTAAATATTAATTTAAATTGAATCCAAGAAAATTCTTGAATGGTTCTAAATAAGTAGAGCAGGGTAAAAAGTAATATGGAAGATACTTAGAATAAAGATCTTATGAATATTGAGATTTGATGGTTAAGACTCAGTATTCTTCCTTTGATCAGAATAGTGGTCAAATGGAAGGAAAGTCTATTGGGCATTCTCAGACCATGGCAAGAGAAAGAAGGGGGTTTGAAATGATCAAAGCAGTTCATCAAAGTGATCAAAGCACACAGTATCTAGAAATAGTCTCCCATAAAGTATTGCCTAAGGTTGAAAAAAGTTAAGAGCGGGTAGAATGATTTATCATGATCCCTTTAAATGATTCTCTGTTACCTGAAGGAAGTTATATGTGATTGACTACTTAATTTCAGATTGCCTGATGTGTTTTCTTTTCTTTGATAAATAGTAGAAGCAATAAGGGAAACAACTATGATAGAACTGATTAAGACCAAAAAAGGGGAGGAATTTTTAGCTAAAATAGAAATTTACAAAGACCATGGACTCTGGTTTAGATAAGGAAAGAAATGAGTAGCATAGTCTAAGCCACATTATATATTTGGGGAGCACAAATTAACTCATTTAAAAGGACAACCCAAGTGTTATCTTATAAGAAGACTTTTCCTGATATCTCTAGTTGCTAAATACACACGCACATACACACACACACACACACACACACATGCACACCTTTGTTTACTTTTTTCTTTTGTCTTTTTTCTCTTGTGGTTTTTCCCTTTTTTTTCTAATTTTTTCTCCCAACATGATTCATCAAGAAATGTGTATTTAAGAAAATCAATGTACATAGATAACCAGAAAAAAAGAAAACAATAAAAAAGCAAAAAAAAAACCCCACCTTTATATTTGCCCCTTAAATATTTTGTATAAGTGGCAACTTAACATGATAGACACAGAACTGACCTTGGAATCAAAAAGAACTGCTTCTAACACTTCCATGAGAACCTGGATATTGCCTAAGCTTTCAGGGACCAACAATTCTCTAAGACCATGAGATATTGAATGTTTTCAAACCTACATTAGTAATGCTAGTTCCCTCACCAGGATTTCTCTACACCAATGAAAAAACTGAATGGAAAAAAAACAAAACAAAACAATTTTTTAGCTGTGTTTTATTGGGTTCACTCAGTAGTTTATAAGTTTCTGAAGGACAAATTGTTTTTTATTTTTTGTCTTCATATCTCCAGTCTCTGACACATAATGAATTCTTTTCGAATTGAAATGCAGATAGATCATAAGTTGCTTAAAATGCTAAAGAGAAAATTAGCCCCAAAGGACCTGTTTTGGTGTCTTTGCTCTTCAACTCCTTACATGTGACACCTATGACAAATCACTTCACCTCATCATTAGAAAGAGGCTCTGGTGACAAAGGGGAGTTTGTCCATGGAATCATCACTGAATCCTGTTCTTCTTGCCATGACCTGAGATTATCCATCAAATTTTCCTGCCCTTGTTGACCCTGCTTTCTGCACTGTGCTCCCTCTCTCTAGGGTATCCTCTTGAATCTCAGATTTTCCACTGTGTAGATTGAAATGTGCCAAATAAAGAATTCTTGATTTTAGCATTACTGGTAAATCTGATTCTTTTTGCAAAGGGTCTCTAAGTTCCCAAAACAGCTTTAATGAGTTGGAGCAAAATCTCAACCATTTCCAATCTAAGAATGAGTAAAACAAAGGCAACTTGATTGTTTACAGAGAAGTTGATTGTTACCATGTCATTTGCATTAAAAATGTTAAACATTCTTGGGTTTCTTTTTTTAAAAAAATATGAATGAAAAATCATTCATGAAGTACCAAGCATTGTGTTAGGCCTTGGTATCATAAATACAAAATTAAAGATAATCCCTTCCCTTAGGAAATTTAAGTTCTAGTTGGTGAGCTACCTCACCAATATGCATGGTGGTAGCTAGTGAGGGATACTTTGATCTATAGGTTATAGGAATAGTGAGTGGATCTATAGGGGAATCGATGAAGGTGCCCCATCCAGGAACAATAGTAGAGTTGATTTTATCATGGTTCATGCTTCAGGAACAATGAAGGGTGAGAAGGCTAAGAAAGGAGAAGGAAAAGAAAAGAAAGAATATTTAGGTAATAAGAAGGAAGTTGACAAGATAGCTGTTCGGGAGGAAGTCAGATAAGAAGGAATGAAGTAAAACAAATCTGGAGCTATCCTGAAATAGTATTTTGGGACAGGCAGCCACCCGTCAGGAGAGAAGTACCCAGAGCCTGTGGGATTAACAGCAAGGAAGCTGGGGAAGCATCATTCTCCATCCCTGTAAATTTAGCAACTTTGAGTCAACTTAAATGCATGCACATGCTTCCATACAAGGAAGAAACAAATGAAATTGCTGTATAAAGCCAATAACTTTCATGTGATACCCTGCAGCTGCTAGGTCGGGTGATTGTGCGTGTCCTGACATTTCTGTTCTTAACCTAATAAATCATAGAATCATACCCTGGCCGAGCCCAGAAACCACTATCTCCACACTCCAGGCCCAGGGCTCCCTTCCCTCCACTATGATGCCTTCCCTTGATGAGCACTCTAGAGTGGTGGTTGGCTTGAGAGAACACGTGCTTGGCCACCTGTTCTATTCGTATCAAGTCCTTGGTAAGGATATCCTTGATGAGAGCTGAAAATGACTTGCTTATTCTTAGAAATTCTGCCTCTAGTAGATTTCTGCTTTCTTTCATGGCCTGGCTCAAAAAGTTCTGCTTCATTTACGATTGTCTTGTGTAGGTGATTCCATCTGCCCCTACTCCCCAACAGTCTGAAACTCAGCTTCATCAGTTGAGGGGGTGTTTATTTATCCTGGAAGCCTTTCTTCCAAAAAGCCCACTTGTGCTTGAGGAGCTGTATTATTTCAGGCTATCCTCTAGTGACTGCTTAGATCGGCTGCTGTCCTCATTCTCCACATCTTTCTATGGTGGTATAGAGAGCAGTCTTGCTAGACCTGGGAAAAGTAAAAAAAAAAATCCCTATTAAGATCATGTGAGGCAACAGCTCAGCCCAGTGTATAGTCAAAGAGAATGCCTCAAGCAGACAGGGATGCTGTAGTAATCCCACCAAATCAGAGAGAAGGAATATGTGAGAATCTCTTCTAACACTCTTTTTAGGTATTTTTGTGGCTCTTCAGTCATGTCTGACTCTTCATGACCACCATTTGGGGTTTTCTTGACCGAAATACTGGAGTGATTTGCCATTTCCTTCTTCTGCTGATTTTTTAGATAAGGAAACTGAGGCAAGCAAGGTTAAGTAACTTGCCCAGAGTTCCACAGCAAGTAAATGTCTGAGACCAGATTTGAACTTAGGGAGTTGAATCTTTTTGACTCCATCTCTGGCACTCTATCTATTGTATAATATAGCTTAGCTGCCCATTCTGCTTCTTAGTACAAACAAAGCCATTGAAAAGTAGAGAGAGTGTGATCTCATTGGAAGAGCACTTGATTTACCATGAAGAGACCTCAACTCAAATCCCAGCTCTGCTCCTTATTAACTAGAAGATCTTTGATGTGTTTTAACCTCTGGGCACCTCAGTTTCTGCATCTTGTAAAATGAAGGGATGAGACTAGATGATATACAGGGGATGTATATGTTTACATATGACATATATGCTATTTGTACATGTATTTATTTGGGTGAATACATTATCTCTCAATCTCAAAAATAACATGTCAGCCTTCCTTATGTTTTTTTCAGTGAAGAATCTCCACCATCTGCTTCTCATTCTTTATAATCAAAAGGGATCCTGCTGGTGTGGATGGTGTCATTTCCCTTTTCACCAAGCTCCCTATTTCTGTAATTGCAGCCCTATAAACATCAACAGCAGGGGTTCACTGGGGAAGCCTTTGTTATTAATACCATGGGATCTGTCGCCTTTGAGTAAATAAATAGACAATCCTTTTTGAGCATGTTGAATACTCTGTTCTAGGAAATACATTAGCAAGACTTGTGGATTTCTCATGAAAAAGGGAGCCTAATATTTCTTCTAGCATCCTGTTGTTATCTCAGGAATCTATTTCTCTTGCCCTCCATTTTAGTACCTCATTTTCTCACCCCAGATGATTTTCCCTCTTCCTGTTTCTATATGACTAGGTTGCAATAATTGAAGGTTTGATTGTATATAAATCACTTAACATAAGGATTTACAATTCTGTATGACTCTTTGGCAACTATTTTCCTTCCAAGATGAAGAGGTTAGATTTTAGAAATCTAATAAGATAAGGAAAGAATTTTAGGAAAGTAAATTCAGAAATGGGAAAGCTAAGTGATACAGTGGACCGAGTACTGGGATTGGAGTCAGGAAGAGTCATCTTTCTGAGTTTAAATCTGGCCCTGGCCAGATTTGTTTGAATTATGAATTGTTTGATCCTGGGCATGTCACTTAACTCTCTTTGCCTCAATTTCCTCTGTAAAAATGAGGAAAAAGAAAATGACAAACCACACTAGTATCTTTGTCAAGAAAAGCCCAAATGGGGTCACAAAGAGTCAGACTTGACTGAAAAACAACTAAACAGGTGCTGCTTGTCATAGAGTCCAAGAAGTCACCAAGCTCACAACACATCAGTCACTGCAGGATGAACAGGAAAAACTCCTAGAGGAAGCCATTCAGACTGTGAAGAGTCAGTCATTCGGGATGAAATGATCCTTGGACAAAAACAAAGTTATGGATGCTTGGAAACATGCTTCTGACATGTTTGGTGAACCACAAATATCTGTTATCACCAGAGGGCTACTATGAGCTTAATATGGCTATTTCTGATGAACTGCACTATTTAAGTCTATTTGCTTGCAGTCTATTTAAAAATGAATTTTCCAAAGGAAGAAAAGTAGCAAATACCTTTGAAATTGTACAGTACGCTGGAAATATTATCCCAAGATTCTCTTATTACAGTGGTAGTTGTTTATGTCAAGTCATTTTCTCAGTCCAGAAAAGGTATTTTGAACTATTTAGTAGAGATATTCAGTGGTGTACACCACTTCCCTTAAGAGGTTGATTTCTTAGGAATTAACTTCTTCAGAATATCAGAAACATTTTGCCAAATGAAAGAGAATTAACAGATGAAGAAAGAACTGGAGACATCAGTGATCCTTTGGATTTTGTTCTATTAGATTTTGCAGAAACGAACAAGCTCTGGGTATAAATCTGGTATCGAGGGTATAGCCAGCATAGAGAAAAATCAGAATAGAAAAGACAGGAACTTAGAATTCTAGTGGGAACAATTTGGTCCGCCTTGGTCATTTGGAAGGTATAAACATGGAACAATACAAACAGAATTGTTTTCACTGGTATCTTGGAACAAGTTGGAAATTACAGAAATGCCTTGGCTCAAGAGTATCTCATGGAGTGGATCATCCAGGTCTTCCCTGATGAATTCCATCAGGGAACTCTTTTCCTTGACATTGAACCCTTTCCCTCCAGCCTATGCTGAATCACACCAAAATATAAATGTGATAAATATAATCATTGCTATAATTGATGAATTAGCTTTTAGCTTTATTTGCTCACTATGAAGATGAACCTAGAATACCACATATATTAAACTTTTTGATGTATTTTTACATTGAGTGGCTACTGTAAGAGCATCCAGACAAGATGCCTCCAGAAGATGCATTGTCTTTACAAGTGTCTCTTATTAACCTCACCTTGAAATTCTATCTAGATCATGTGACTTGTATTATTAAAGAGTTAAAAACCACTCTGGAAATACTTAATAAGCTAACCCTAAAACACATTACTATCAGCAGTGCAGTTTCAAAGGAGTTTACAAGCCTGTTGAAGATACGTCTTGACATGTGTAACAACATTTTAAGTTTTGAAGTTAAAACATTTTCATCCCCTCCTTGAATATTTTAACTACAAGTCCAGAAAGAGTATGAGCTATATGTAAGTAATGTCCTGGATTATAACTCACAAGACAAGGTGGATGCAATCATGAATCCAATATCAATGTTTATTCAAGACCAACCAGATCAATCTGAAGAAGACCTGACCCTGAGGACTTTGCTGATGAGCAGAACCTTGAGGGAAGATCAGCGATTCTTGATTTTAAACACTGCACAAAAACATTTTGGAGCTGGTGGGAATCAGCGCATTCACTTTATACTCCTTCCCTTGATATTTCCAGAATATAAATTGACTTTTTGCCTACAAAGGAAATTCCAAAGTGGATCATAAGTGGAAGAAGTGCCAGAAGATTTTTTCATTTGCACATCAGACTTCCAGTTCTTTAATCAAAGCAGAATTGGCAGAGCTGCCTGCTTTTCCTTCAAGGAGCTCTAGCTGTTGGGAAAATTGATTTTGAAAATCATGAAACAGTGGGCATATAAATTTATGTCCCAGGAAGTTTCTCTATATGAAGGTGAAATCAGTGATTCTAAAGCCCAGCTGGCTACCATTACCTTGATCATCAGGACATTTGAGAGGATGAAATGCTTAAGAGAACTATGAACACTTAAGGACAGTGTACCTTGGCAGCTTCCAAACTACTCAAGAAGCCAAACCAGTGGTGGCTGGAAGCTCACATGCCCATCTCTTCTGGTCTGGCAGAAATACAGACAAGAATGGAGAAAGCCTTCATGGAAGCAAGAGAGTCATGCAATGCCTTCTTTGAAGGGTATGGAAATAGCAAATCAGTCTGTGGGTTCTTTGCTGCAAGTTCAGCTTTTTATAGAAATTCTGAACAGATGTATCTATTTTTATGGAAAGAAAAATGATATAGTGACAATTCAGGTTTTGAATCAACTTATCCAGAATATAAGAGAAGACCTTCCAAATTTTGAGTTCAATGAAGAAACAGAACAGATTAACATTTTCACAACACCCTGGAGCATTTTGCGCTTGTGGAAGGAACACAGAATTTGAGGGGAAAGTTATGAACGTCTTGTCTTTTAAAGAGAAGAAATACAGACACATTGTACTTTTTTCCATTTATATACAGTACTTCTTTATTATGCTAGATTATTCATCTACCTTCCCCCTTGGTTGTGCCTTTCAGAAATGTCAGGTTAGGTTATTTTTCTCGTATCTGTGAT
This sequence comes from Myrmecobius fasciatus, assembly GCA_023553655.1. Taxonomy (NCBI): domain Eukaryota; kingdom Metazoa; phylum Chordata; class Mammalia; order Dasyuromorphia; family Myrmecobiidae; genus Myrmecobius; species Myrmecobius fasciatus. The sequence continues at coordinate 107,260 of JAJPUD010006514.1, forward strand.
GTATTGTATTCAGCACTTTCAGACACTCACCTTCAGGACCTTAACAAATTAATTCTCTTCACAGTTGTTCAAATAGGATCATCAAATGTTTGTCTGATCATGAAGTAGCATGATTGAATTGTTTTTTTTTCCTTTTAAGTTCTTCTGATCTGCAAGTCTCTTCTTTCAGCTACTGATCTTTTCTCTCTGTTTCTTTCACTGTTGTTGCTTCTGTAATTTTTTTTCAGTCCTAAAAAAGTACTAACCAGGAAATGGCTAGCACTATCTATCTTTATATTTTATAGTCTATCTTGATTTTTACAAGACATTTGATTTGGGATGGGAGGGATATTGTTTATTAAAATGAGCTTGAGCTTTTCTTTAAATGCAAGAGAAGGCTATGTAATATTTCCCCTAACATCAGAGTTTATTAGTCCATGTTTGAGAGTTTGAAAGCACTATGATTAAAACCAGAAGTTTATATTTTGCATCTTGGACATCCACTAAGGGCCTATACTCATCATGGAGCATGTTCATCAAGGAAATTTTGTTTTAAATTGTGTAAAAATAGAGAAATGGTTATCTATATAGTTTATGTTTAATCTTCATCGTAAGTTTAGGGGAAAATGCATTGCACAAATATTATGATTTTCATCAGTGAAACAATAAAATTGCTATAACATTTTTAAATGACTAAAAATTCAGATGTTCATAATCCACATCTTTGACATAATGGGTATCATTTCATTTTACAAATATATATACACACACATCACTTGTGGACAGAGGAATAGAATTTGGCCTAGTTGATCTACAATCTCTAACATTGCTTCTTGTTGACTTCAAGATTGTCTAGTTTGGTGCATAATTGCTCAAAATATATTTAATTTGTGTCCTATCCATATATAAGTTCATATTGGATGTGAACCAGAATGGTGTTTTTTTTGTTCTTATTAATTTAAATGCTATGACTATAATATCACAGTCATCACTTACATATAGTACATAATAATATTAATAGCATATAAGATATGAGAAAATCCATAATGAGTCAGACCCACGGGTCTATACTATCCAACATTCTGTCCCTGACACAAAAGGCAGTTAATGTGACAAAATACTTTTTCTGAAATCATCCTCAGAGGTTAGGGATGTACCTTTAAACATTCATCATTAAAATAACCCATTTTATGGGTACTTATGCTTATGAAGTTTCATCCATTATTGAAGAACATCCTCTCTTTCTCCACCTCACCCTTCTTTATCAAGGTCAAAGTAAGAAAGGCCTTCAGTCAATATGTTGGGGCAATCCTCTTCCCACCTGGAAAAAAATCTTTCTGGAGTTAAATCTTATTTTAATAATGTTTCCCATGCAAACAACACTGACTATTCAAATAGAAAGAGGGAGAGGGATAATTATCTGATTAGTGAGTCCCTAATTTAGACCACCACTTCATGAGGTCATGCTCATTTCATTTGGAGCTCATATCATATCTCCAGACTATTTCACCTCCTCAGTAGCAAATTCTCCCCTGAATACCCTGTCTTCTGTGTGTGTTTTCCTATTAGAATGAGATCTTCTTGAGGGTAGAAACTGTCTCATTTGTTTATATTTGTATCTCCAACAGTTGGCACAGTGGAACATAGCAAACAATTTATAAATATTTTATTTACATAAAATATTTATATTTATATATACATATACATATATATAACTATTGTCAATTAACATGGACAATAGTTATACCAGATGTTCAAGCTGAATGGGTAGGGATCCACATTGCTACATCCAGGTTAGAAAGGCTACAGATCAGTTTGTATCTTATCAAGATTATTTAAAATTTTAATTTTATCTTCAATAGAACCAGGGTCATTTGTGTTATTGTTCAGTCATTTCAGGGGTGTCCAATTTTTTATAACCCCATTTGGAGTTTTCTTGACAAAGATATTCGAGTGGTTTGTCAGTTCTGTTTCCAGCTCATTTGACAGATAAAGAAGCTAAGATTACTAAACAAGTGACTTGTCCAGGGTCATAGAGGTACAAAGTGTCTAAGGCTGGATTTCAACTCAAGAAGATGATTCTTCTTGACTCTGGGGTTAGCATTTTAATCACCTAGTTGCCTTAGGAATAACTTATATGATAAAAATAGAAGGTGTCTCAGTTACTCTTTAAGATTATGAATTGGAGGTGATTCAGAACTAAGTTTCATTAGTAATAGATATTCCTCAGAATATAACTTGCTCAGATCAAAATTCTAAACTCCTCAGGCCTCTTTTTCTGGAACTAGCAACACCCCTTCTAAGGATATTCAGAAACATATACATGAGACACCACTATGTAAATCTAGACCAAAATGGGTATTTCAGATAGAAAGATAGGACCCTATTGCACAACTGAACTAATGCAAGGAAGGAATGGGAAGGAAGAATGATATCCTCATATAGCAAATGAATAAGTTCCTGATTCACATAGTTCTTTGAACATTCCAGCAGTGGAACATTGCAAGACTTCTCTTCACCAAGAACCTAACCACTGACATATTGCAGATAGCTAGAAAAAAAATCACCATTTATAAATTTGGCTTCCATGCCAGTGGTTCTTCTAGGCTTTTGTGCAGAGATATCAAACTTAAGGCCCTCAAAACTCCCTAGTGCTACCCAAACCATATTAAAACATATTTGGGAAGTGTTTAACAAAATGAAAATGTAGTTCAACATAGATAATGTTAATTTATGTGGCTCACAAAGATGTTTTTATTTGCATTTGGCACCACTGTTTTACTGAACTAGATGTCAGATGATAAGTAACATTTTCTAACTCTGAGACTATCTGTTCCCTGTTAGCCACCCACATATGTAGACTTTCTAACAGCTCTCATGGCAAATATAATTTTCACATTTTGGGATTTACCTTATGTTCTCCTCACGAGCTATATGTATGTGGCTGAAACAACTTCATCAGATTATTTTTAAAATTCCCTGTTTATGTTCCTAGAACTTATCCCATGATAGCCCAAAGTGACAGAACTCATCACAAAGTCTTGAGAACTCAGGGTCACTTCCTTCCATATTACCATCAATACTAGATAAGAGCCTAACATAGACAAATAGTGTTGTATGGCCGGGGTGCTCTCCAAGGTCCTTCCAATCCTAGGTTAGAAAGACTTTTGAATATGATTATTCCCAGAATAGACTACTATGGCATACCACTTTAGCTCCAGGAAGATATCATGCAAATACTAACAATTCTTTGGCTTCATGCTAATGCCAGTAGCAATGATGGAGAGTGATATGAATCGGTACTACACCTATGATTCCATTGGTGTAGAGAAATTCCAGGTGAAGAAACTGCTTTCAACAATAAAGTTCAACAACTTTTTTTTTTCAGTTTGTAGTCTTCACTTCCTGGAGAACAGAAAAATTAAGTAATAGATTATATCAGACCATATTTAAACTGCAGGTCTTCCTTAACATCAGCTTTCTACACTCTGCAACAGTCTCTCAAAAGTTACATCCTGAAATACAATAACACTAGGGTTATCATATATTGTGCATTTTCTGTACTTCATGAGGTAATTTTTCTATTTTTGATAGACAAAAACTAACTTTTCATAGTTTTATGGGCAAATACAGCTAATTGGTTGAGGGGCCACTTTTTTAAAAATATGAAAACCTTGCCATTTCTTTTTGATTCAATGTTGATTTGAAATATATGAAACCATGGCTAAAAATGCCAATGCAGTTATAGTAACTCAAATGAACATGTTTGTCCAGGTCTGTGTGGCCAATGCAAATTTTCTTTTCTATATTACATTAAATATAGATTAACCAGGCCTTGCTGGTAAATCCACACTTTGTATCTTCACACACTTCAGCATGGATAACATTGGCATAAACTCAATCTGATGTTGACTTACTAAATACAGCTGACTGTGTGGAAGAATGTGGAAAGATCTATAATAAAAATCTAAAAGATCTGCCCATCCAATACTCAGTAGGTACTGAGTAGCTGATAATGATGCTGTAAAAATAACCTTACTCTTTACAATGTGGGCCAGTATATTGAAAAACATGATGATGACTTAGGATACATATTTATATACTTTACTATGGTTGAGTATGATTGCATTATATCTCACATATAGCAATATTTTTAATATGAGGCCTTTCTAGATTTAAAGGGTGTTATGTATGTGTATTAGTGTCATATCTCTAACCTTGAAGTGGCAAATTCTTAAAGGATGTGAGTAGGAATCCTAGACTATTCAATCAGATAGGCAATTTCCACTCAACCTGTAAAACAAAATTATCATAGACCTTCCCTTATCATAAGATGAAAACTAGACTCTGGGGCATCATAATAGCTCTGACCTGAAGCACATGAGATGCTAAAAAAGCCACACACACTCTTGATGCTCTTGGATCCCTTGCTTAAGAGTGCTAGACCACCAACAGAATATAGCCCCAGACAGAAGCAAAAGGCCCAGAAACTCTAAGCCACCATAATAGTCCCATTTCCTTGCTATATGGAATCATATGGCATAGTTATTCTGCATTTTTTCAAGAGAAAAGGTCACTGAGGGATTGTTGCCAGCATAATCCAATAGAAGAAACACTAGCCCTATTAAAATAGTTCATGTTGCCTGCTTTCTAGTGGTCTTAATTCTTTACATGATAGCAAAGACCTGGAGTAGTATCATAATCATAGAATCACTGACAAAAGCACTAGAATTCTCTAGTATTTGCTGTAGCACTCATAAATGACAATGGGTACAAGAAAAAATAGACTCAAAACAGAATGTAGCATATCGTGCTCTCTGTGATATAAATATTCCCTTTATTACTGTGACCAAGCAAGCAAGCCATCAACAAATAACTGCTTATGTTCTTTGAGTGCTAGGGGTATGGGGACCAAAATCAAACAATCCTGTCCTCAAGGAGTTTACATTTTACTTAAGAAGATTACATGTACACATATAGGTATATAAAAGTAAGTATGGGAAGTTTAGAAGATAATAGCAGTGGGGGAATTAATCAGGAAAAGACATGCAAAAGGTAGTATTTGGGTTGTAAATTCTATAGACTATCTGTGCCGTGTCACCTTATGCAATTTTTAGTCATGTACCTACCAAGATCTTTCACAGTGGATGAGAATGTATATCAGACCATATTTAAATGTCAAGTCTTCCTTAACACTAGCTCTCTATCCTCTATGCATCACAGTCTCTCCAGAGTTAACATGCTGATCCAGAACTATGGTTATCATATATCATGTATCTCCTCCACCTAACTAGGTGATTTTTCTATCTTTGATAGAATAAAATTAACTTTCTAGGGTTTAATGGGCAAGTACAGCTAATTTGTTGAGTGGGCCACTTTCACAATGGGTCTACCCAACATGCTAGAAATCTTCCTCTAAGTATTCTCATGTTTCATGAGTATCATTTCAGGACTTGGACTGCCCAGATGTTATTTCTTGTTCTTAACCATATGTTCAATCCATTTTACTTTTCATCCATGTATTTCTTCATTGGCATCCTTATGTTACTTTCTGTACACTAACTTACTATCAGAAATTTTCTGCAATCTACTTTGACCACCATGAAATTTCTCCATTTTTGTTTGTTGTTGGTTAGTCGTTTTTCAGTTTTGTCCAGTCCTGTGTAACTCCATTTGGGGTTTTCTTCACAAAGATACTGAAGTAGTTTACCATTTTTTTCTCCAACTTATTTTACAGATGAAGAAACTGAGGCAAACAAGGTTAAGTGACTTGCCCAGAGTCACACAGTTAGGAAGTTTCTGAAGCCAGATTTGAGGTCTTCCTGACTCCAGGCCTAATGCTCTATCCATTGAGCCTACCACCTGGTTGTTTAATTTCTCCATTACCCTTTATGTTACATGTAATTTGTATCTTCAAAGAGTGAGGTATATTTAGATTTGAAATCCTATAGCATCAGGAGAATGTTTATATTAAAAAATGTGTCTTTGCACTGGAGCTATTGTTTAGTTATTTATCAGTCATGTCTGACTCTTTTTGACCCTATTTGGGGATTTCTTGGAAAAGACACTGGAGTGTTTTGCCATTTCCTTCTCCAACTCATTTTAGAGATGAGGGAACTGAGGCAAACAAGATTGACTTGCCTAGGATCACACAGATAGTAAGCATCTAAGGCTAGATTTGAACTGGGTCTTCCCAGTTCCAGTTCTGGTGTTCCATCCACTGCACCACCTATTTGCCCTGTTGCACTGGAGAGCAATGTGATATTGTGGAAAACCTCTCTTGAATTTCCCATAAGCAATCCATCCCCTTTTCTTTCTGTTAAATACTTTTAACTCACCTCTAGAAATAGAAATATGGTGATCATTGGAATCCTGGAAAGATACAAGGTTATTTTTATAATTTGACATTAGACCACATGAATGAACCAATAAAGACATCCTCTATATAGTTTTCTCATGGGAAACATGGCTAAAATTGCTCAGGTTGCTTATTCTTCAGTTTCAAGGATCATCTAGTTGGTATTATTGGAAGCTGTTTTGTGATTATCCAGCATGGCACTTTCACTGAAGTGAATGTGCTTATCAATGGGCTCTTCAAAGTACCAGATTCAAAACACTAGAAATTATTACTAATGATATTGAAATTATGAGAACAACTCAGATACAGGATATTGAAATTGTGAAAACAACTTAGTTACAGGATATTATCAATACATTTTTCAGAGTGTTCTCTGATGAACTAGAAACTTACAAGAGGAAGCCAATGTCATGTTATTTAGATTCAGAAACATACTCATAACCAGTGTTCTTAATCTTGTCTTCATTGTTTCCATCTCTGTTCAAATAGCCAAACCTTTGGCACATCTGCAGTTTTCAGATGCCCAGTCAGCTGTTTGTAGTCCTGTAGTATCACATCTGTTAACTTAGCATCATTTCTTAGTGTCTATCATCTCTATCACATATTCTGCCTGATGTCTTTTTATACATTATTTTCTTCCAATGCATCCACTACCCCTAACACCCTGTGGATTATCTCATTTGTCATACCATTCCACAGAGATCTTTTGGGAATACTCTTTCCATTGCCATCTGGGTGGATTCAATCTTCTCTTCTTTTCAAAACATTTTTGACTTCTTTTTGCATCCCTCTACCCCCAAATCTAAGAAGCTGACACATCCCTCTCCTGTATCCATCCCTTTGTCTCCACTAATACCGATACCAAGTTCAAAGCCTCATCTCTTGAATGGATGATTGTGATAATCTTTTTAATGGTCTCTTTGTCTTCAGTTTCACCATTCTGAGCTATCTTTTGCATAGCTCTGAGGGAAAAACATTCTTCCTAATGTGCAGGTTTTGACCTGATCAAAGCCATTTAGTGACATCCTGTTGCTTCTAAGATAAAATAAAAATCTTTGATGTGTCATTTAAGACGTTTTACAATCTGTCTCCAACCTGCCTTTCTGAATTTATTTCATATAATTTCCCCTCTATGTGCTCAAGCCAAACCAAACTAAACCATTGTTTTATCGAACTTACTATGCCATATCCCGCTTCTTTGCATCTCTGAAGTCTATCTTCTTTGCTGGGATATATTTCCTCATTACTGACTTCCAAGTCTTTTTCTGCTTCCTAAACTTAGAACATTCATGACTTTCTATACAGTCTTCCCCATATTAAAATGCTGTCCCCATCTGCAAATTTTCTTTTCTTCTTTAAAAAGTTTATTTTTGTTTTTTCAATTAACAAACTTTTAAAAAAAATTCTCTCATGCCTTGTCCTCATTAAGCAATTGTTTTTCATTAAAAATTTTAATACATAGTTACATAGATGTGCAAAAAAAATTATTAGCCACTTCAGAAAATCTTTGTCTTTTTTGCATTTTAGTTTCACCTCTATGTCAGGAGATGAGTGAAAAAGCTCGATTTTCATTTAGACTTGTGATTTATCTTTGCATTTTTCAAAATTGCTTTTCTTCATAATGTTATCATTACATAAATTGTGCTCCTATTTTGGTCACTTTTCTTTGCAACACTTCATAAAGGTCTTCCTAGTTTCCTCTGAAATTAACCACCTCATAATTTCTTACGACATTCCATTACATTTATATACCATCATTTTTGATAGGAGGATACCTCCTTAATTTTCCTCTATTTAGCAGCCTTGAAAAAAAGGTTCTATAAATATTATTGTACAAACACTTCCTTTTTATCTCTCATTAATTTTTTTGAAGTATAGGGGGTAGCTTTTCTGGGTCTCAGCATAGTTGTTTTCGAGAATTTAACAGCTAATCCACAACTCTACAAGTAGTATACTGACATCCTTGTTTTCCCACAGCCCTTCCAATGTTAGTCATATCCCTCTTTGTCTTTTCCAGTCTTATAGGTGTGAGATAGAACCTTAAATTTTCTTTAATTTGCATATCTGTAATTGTTAATGATTTAAAGTACCTTTTCATATGATTGTTAATAGATCACATTTCTTCTGTTGAAAACTGACTTTTTATATATTTTGATCATCAATATATTGGAAAATTGCCCTTAGTCTTATAAATTTGAACCAGATACCTATATATCTTGGATATTTGACCTTTATTAGAAAAATATTGAAAAGATTTTTCCCATTTGTTTCCCATTGGATTTATTTGTGTGAAAATTCTTAAATTTTATATAAACTAACTTATCTGTGTTATCTTGTATAATACCCTATGATTTGTTTAGCTACAAAGTATTTCTTTAAAGTAATTTATATTCTTTGCTTTTCTAACTTGTTTATTATGTTATATATAATATATATATGTCATATAGCCATTTAGATGTATGTATGTATGTTATCCATTTGGATGTTATTCCAATTTCTGCCAGGCTGTTATCTATTTTTCTCAGCAATTTTTGTCAAATAGTGAGTCATTCCCCTAATAACTAGAGTCTTTTGGTTTGCCAAATACTGTGCTATGTTTGTTTCTACATATTGTATGTCTTCTCTCTGTGTATCTCTGTCTGTTTCTATTTCTGTCTCTTTTTGTGTCTTTGATTCTGTGTCTGTGATTGTGTGTGTCTCTCTCCATCTCTCTCTCTCCTTAATATGAATCATTTTAATGATTACTGCTTTTTGGCAAAGTTTAAGATATGATACTAATAGGCCCCTTTCCTTCCCAAAAGGTCCATTTATTTCTGTAACTTCCAAAGTTTTTAATGGAAATGAGTGTTAGATTTTGCCAAAATCATATGTAGTATCTACTGGCATAATCATATTTTAGTACTTATATTTCTAGTTTATTTGGATATATTTATATTCTTTTTTATGTTGATTCAATACTGCATTCATGATATAAACCAAACTTGGTTAAAGTGTATAATTTTTCTAATATGCTGTTGTTATTTGATGATTTATTAATTTTTGGAACTAAAATGTTCATTAGGCACATTATTCTGAAATTTTTCTTTCTCTGATTTACCCCTCTCTGGTTTAGTTATCAAGAATTGAAGAGTTATTTTTTTTTATTTTTTGCAGAGAATTTATGTAGCATTGGGATTAATTGTTCTTTGAAATTTTGATAAAATTCACTTGCAAATCTTTTTGGTCCTGGAGGCTCTCTCCCCTACCTTGTGAGTTCATCTGTAACTTTGTTTCTTTTTCTGACATTGAATTATTTGATCTCTTATTTTTCCTTTGACTAATCCTTTATATTTATTATCTGTTTCTTCTAGGTTGGCAGTTTTACTGTTATATAGTCAATCAAAATAGTTTTTGATAATTTTCTTTATTTCCTAGAATAGTCTCATTGTATTTTTATTTTGCCTTTATCAAATCTTACATTGTATTAATCTGATCTATTTGCATATCATCCTCTTCCACCATTATAAGCTGTTAAGGGAAAGGATTAGAAGGGGGGAAGGAAGATTGCCTTAGTATCCCCATCATCTAGTTCAGTGCCTTCAATATGCAAGTTTGCAAAAAATCTATGATCTCCTTGATGTGGAGGAATTCTGGTGTGGAATATCCCTTTCTCATTGTAGCTATTGCTTCTCAGTAATTTTGCCCTAAATATGAAGTGAATATGCCCAGCAGGATACAGCTGTTAAGTTTCAGAGGTATAATTTGAACTAAATCTTCCCCACTCAGAGCCCAATACTCTATATATCATGTCACACATATTCTTTTCAGAGTAGAACTTTAATTTGAAACATGGAATTTTATTGGATTAGTATTTTGGTGCATATCACACTATAAGCAAAGCAGTACAAATAAAGATTTCTACTCTGATCTTCATGAATATTTCTTTTTTTCCCAATTGTATTTTGGTTTTCCAAATACATATAAAGATAGTTTTTCAACATTCATTTATTAAAAACTTTGCATTCCAAATTTTTCTCCCTCCCTGACTTACTTCCTTTCTCCCCAAGACAATAAATAATCCCACATAGGTTAATTATGTGCAATTCTTTTGAACATATTTCCATATTTGTTGTGTTGTGCAAGAAAAATATCAGATCAAAAGAAAAAAAACATGAGAAAGAGGGGAAAAAAGCAAACAAGAACCACCACCACCACCAACAAAAGGTGAAAATATTATGCTTCAATATGCATTCAGACTCCATAGTGCTCTCTCTATGTGGATGGCATTTTCTATCCCAAGTTTATTAGAACCTCCTTGAATTACCACATCGTTTAGAAGAGCCAAGTCCATCACAGTTGAATATCACATAATCTTGTTGCATGTACAGTGTTCTATTGGTTCTGCTCACTCATGAATATTTTCTTTTTTGTTCAATATTATAAGTGTTTGAAACTAATCCAGGTGATTTTGTTTCTACTAATCCATGGTGTTTTCTTGCTTGAATTAGTGATCAAACTACAAATATTCTGTTACCACTTCAATTTTTAGGCCCTCTACATTCACTATTCCTCATGGTCAATGCTTATTATTCATCCATTGTTTCGCTAAGGTTCTTCTCCATCCTTTTCAACTTGAGGTCAGCTATTATAGAATTTCATTTGACAGCTAGTTTACCTTTTGATCAAAGGGGAAAAATTGAAGAAAAGTTTCAGTAAGTAATGAAACAATGTGTTCTCAGATCGATTATACCTAACTGATAGTTTGCACTTTTTGTACTGGTACCAAAGCCTAAATCTTATAGGGTGCAACTTTTTGGAGGCTATTGTTTACTTAAGCAGCTCCCATATCTGGTAACTGCAATTCAACATTTATTTTCTGTTCTTGCTAGAGGAAATGCCTTTGCAAAATTGACCTTGCCCAAATTTATCACTGACTGATCATGGGCAATACTACTACAGAAACTCAAACAGTCATTTATCCTTAATCAATCAAAGTTAAATGTCTTTAGTTCAGAATCTCTATTGCTCCTGTAATTTTCCAGGTGTTCATTATGATTTCTTAATGAACAGTTAAGTATAGTGTCATATTTCAATGATGTACTAATCATAGAAACAACAAAAGATAAATTTGCAAAAAGTTCTTCATTGTTTCAATACATCAGATAGTTGCATGATAAAGGAAATGTTTAATTGGAGCTTTCGGGATCATATATGTTGACTGTCATTAAACCATTCTAAAACAAAGTCAATGCTTCAAGTCTTCCTGGAATTGTTTAGTTTCTGCCATATTTTTCTTCCATAAAGACAACTATTTTTATGACATTCCAGCATCATTCCCTAATATTGAATCCCCAAGCATGAAGGAGTTTTTTTTTAAGGACATCAAGCTGTAATTTAATCCTGAGCCTATGCCACTATGTTCCAATGAATATAAGCGATGCTTTCTTTCTATTTACTCTTCACCTGATGTTGGTAGAATTGTTCAGCCCAGCAGAAGCAAGATTGCTTTTATGTAACTCAGAACAATGTTATCTTCTGAATAAGGCCACAATCACATTAAGTGAAGATGCTCTTGCTGTTATCAATGGAAGCCAATATATTCCACTTTGGTGATGTCTGCACAATTTATACTGATCTCAAGATCAGTAGGAATTCTTTTCTAGGAATAAGCCTACATTTTAAATTTCATTATTCTTAATTCAGTATTTGCAGAGGGAGGATTTTACTTCATGCTTCTGACTTCAAACCTGATATTTGAGTCATATCACACATTCCAAGTAGTAGTCTACCATGTTAGAGTCCAGATTATGTCATTTTCACTGCAAAATTGCAGGTTAGTATACCTGTTTGATTGAAGAAATTACATAATTAACTGTGTGAAGTCCCATAGTTTTACAATCTACAAAATACACACATAAAATTTAAATCATACTCAGAGCTTACACTTTATCTCATTGTGTCCTTGGTGTGGAAGAGAATGGTCATCAGAGAAACTACTTGGGAAATTCAAGCTATTCCAAGTATTTGCCAAGAATAGCAAACTATATATTATTATTATTATGGAAGGCAGTCATCCCACCATTTTGGTTGTAGAATTATAGTAGATTCAAAAATTGTCTGCATGAAATTACTGACTAGAAATTATTTATGGTTATCTGAAATTCTGATGTTATTGAACAAATTGTAAAAAAAAAATAGCACGTTCTATGGTATTAGTATGGTGACAAATAACTAATAACCAATAAATCACACTAGTTTTATAGGACCATTTCAGGAGAAAAACTTGCTAATTGTGGTTGCCTCCTTAAAATAGTTTGAAGATATCTAAATTCCATGATAAATTTCTGCTACAGTAATCACAACTTCAATTCAGTTATTTGCAACACAAAGTTTGTGATATACTATGATTTCTAACATAGAATTTATGTTTACTTCATTTAGATTTCAAGGGTTATGAAACAGTAAATTAAACTTTTATTGTTTTACTTTGTGATTCCCAAATAGGCAGGTGAAAAGGATGGTACTACCTTCTAAGGTGGATCTGACCAAATGTGACCAGTTTTTGTTGCTCAACATGTTAGTTTATGTTTAATAAGATTTAATATAGGGGCAGCTAAGTGGTGCAGTGGATAGAGCACCAGCTCTGAAGTCAGGAAAACCTGAGTTCAAATCTGGTCTCAGATACTTAACACTTCCTGGCTGTGTGACCCTGGGCAAGTCACGTAACCTCAATTGCCTCAGGGAAAAAAAAGATTTAATGCATCTGGATCATTACTGGGGCAATCAATATCTTAAAATTTCTTGTGACCATTACCACACACATTTATTAGGGAATTTACAAGAAATACATATCCTAAATGCTATTTTGTTTTTCCCACAAGGCAGGCTTTCCTGGAAAATATGGTACCTGAACCATGTTGGATCCTGCCATTGTAATTGAGGTCATAAGGTCTAGGACCTAAATAGATCAACCATGTTGACCAATTATGAAAGTGTCATTTTTCTTTCATCCTCTCCTGGTAATGTGAGAAGAGCTGAACCATTTGAAGAAATTTCTCTTCTTAAAATATCTTTCCTGAATTCTTTTACCTGCTATTATTGGTTCTAGTAAGAAAAGGGAGATATAATTCTTCTTGGACTTTTGTAAATGTTAAGGTAGTTTCCACCCATGCTTTTATATAACAGGGAGTTGATCTTATGGAACAACCTTATGATGTTGATTTTTTTAATGTTAGCTAAGCAGAAAAGGTGTGTGTGTGCGTGTGTGTGTATGTGCGTGTGTGTGTGTGTGTGTGTGTGTGTGTGTGTGTTCATATACTGGAGCACTGGTAATGCAATATAGTGATAATGCTTCTTTCACTTTAGTATTTGGTGCCTTATGTCCATCACAGATGCTGCAGTGATTTCCAGAGCTTTAGAAAGAATAAAGTTCACTCATACTAAAGAGCTGCCATCCCTGTCCATCACTGCCCAACATGACAAAGTGTTTTGAAGCTGATTTCTCCCCCTGTTAATAAACCATTGCTAAAGTGATAAAAATAAGAGCCATAACACCTGAATGTATAGTTTACCCTTGTAAGAATGCCTCTCTTCTGAAAAGCTCTTTGCAGTTTCTGTTTTAGGGTCTCTGCTGGCAAGAGCTTTACATTCCCAATTTTTACTTCTATCCAATTATTATATCTCTGCTCTTTATCCTGTTCTTGTATCTTAAGACAATTTGGGGATTTCCTAAGTGAATTCATCATTCAAGGCAATTCAGTCATGGATGCTTTCATGGAGAAAAATACAATTGCTCTTCTACTTCAACTCAATATCTGGCCCGTGGCACATGAATACTTTGTGCCTCAGTTTACTTAAAATTTTAATAAATTTTAAAGGAGAAGTCCTATTGAGAAATGTGATATCTTGACCTGCTATTTGTGCACATGCGTGCATGCACACACACACACACACACACACACACACACAAATTGCTTAGACAACTATATGGATTCTCCTATAGATCTCAATTCAGAGTGCTTAGTATATAGTCATCACTCAGGAAACGCCCTGCATACAGTAGGTGCTAAAGACTTGTAGATACACCGGTCACAATGATAGAAAAGATCCTAATACTAACAGAATTACAAGATCCAGAGTTAAATGGGACTTTAGGGATTTTCTAGTCCAGCCTCCTCATTTTTACAAATGAAAGAAATAGAACTTCCATGATATACCAAGTTCACGTAATTAGTAAATAGCAGAACTGGCATGCAAACCCAAGTCCTTAGGATCTGTCCCTTGTTTTCTCCCTCTGTTGCAGACACCTATTATCATCAGAGATAAGTCATGAAAGATTCTTGTACTATAAATTTTAACTCTATTTTCCCTCGTGTTCTTTGGAACCATGATCTCATATAAAAATTTTGTCCCAAAGAAGCCTCAGGAACAGGTATGGGTCACACAAGAATGAAGCTAAAGAGTTGGAGAAAGTCCTAAATGCTCCAAAGTGATTATGGCCTCGTGTGGAACTTTAAAAACAATCCTTAAACTTTCCATTCTTATTTGTTAAGGCATATAAGTTAGGAAGAAGAGGACTCAAGTCACAGACATTTAACAAGAAATGGAGATTGTGACATGTTGAAAAGGGATTTTTAACATAAAATGTTATGTAAAAGCTTCATAATAATTTGAGAAATGATGGCTAGTTACTAGAAGATGATATATAAAATCAGTAAATATAAAGTTAAGCATAAAACATATGATTTCAAATGAAATTTCTTTTGTTATATTTTTGAAATATTGGACTTAGTCAAATATCTTTGGTTATGCATTCATTCATTCTTTAATTTTTTATTTTAACTGAGATTGAAGGCTTTCAGTCTCTCAGAATTCCATATTCCTGGACCTCCTGCAGTGAAGTAGAAAGCATCATTACACAGATTCATGATAGTGAACCATATTCAGTTCAAATATCTAATTTAGTTTTAAATGACAATTTGTTAGTTAAATATTTTTCTTTAGTTTCTTGTTCTGAGAAATTAGCCAGTATAATTGTCTAAGAGGCTGCAGATAAAATCACAAAATCACAAAGTTGAAAAAGTCTTTAGAGATGGTCTGATACTACTCAACCCATATCTGAACAACAACACTCTCTACAACATACCTGGCAAGTGGTCCTCCAGTATTTCCTTGAAAATCTCAGAGGGAAGTTGGGTCCCTACCTCTTGAGGCAGCCTTTGAAGTAGTTCAGTTCTTATAAACTTATTGGAAGGTTTTCTTTTATTGTTTTTGATAATGGTGATTGTGTGTGTGTTTTATTTTTTTTACCCCTTTTAAAATTTTTTTTACCCTTTGCTAAATTCATGTCTTTACTTTTTCTACCATTGTTCAGAGTGCTGCCATTGCCTCAGTCAAACCTGTTAAAAATCTTATCTTAAAAAAGATCAAGATCTCCCACTGCATCCAGGGCCATTTCCAGTCATCCTGATCTATATCTTGCCACTAGACCCAGATGGCTCTGGAGGAGAAAGTGAGGTTGGTGACTTTGAACAGCCTTGCCTTACTTAAATTCAATTCATTTGCATGTCATAGTATCATCTCCCTGATATCCTGGAGAATGAAAGACAAACAATGACAGCTTTCTGGAGCCAATTACTATCTAGAGCCTGTTATTATGCCTATTTGCCATGTCTCCTTTTCTGATCATAGAATTTTCAAGAATGTGGGTTATTATTAGTATTGTCTTAATTAAAATATAAATCCACATGTAAAAAACAAAAATGTAGGCAAGATTTAGAAAAGCCAAATTCTTGTCAAAGTATTTCTTTTGTTGTTTTTGTAGAGGTCTTCCTGATTTTCTCTGAAAGAATGATATTTTAAAATCATTCTTTTTTAATGTGGAAAAACTATGAGATTTATTATTTTAGAAATTTAAGATAAACATGAAAAAAAAAGATTTCAGATACTGTCAAGTCACAATAAGCTAAAATCAAATTAAGTGATTTTAAGGGAGCCATTATTGGTCATTCCAGTTTTGATCATGGGCAAGTCTATCAAAGCATCAGAATAATGATCATGTAATCTTACCACAAACTTGAGCTGTTTTAATTTTTAAAAAATCATCCTTGAGAGGCAGAGCCATGATGGCAGAGTAAAGGCAAGAACCCATCCAATCTCTTCCCTAACCTACTCCAAATTCCTTTAGATAATGACTCTAAATAAATTTTTAGAGCATCAGAAAAATGGGGTAGAATATATTCCAGCCAGAGAGAATTTAGAAGGTCAGCAGAAAAGGTCTGTGACATTAGAGTGGGAGTCCAACCTACAGTCCCAATATAGGCAATGCCAATATACCCCCAGCCCCAGCCCGGCCCCAGAACTAGCAAAGGAAAAATGGTTCTCTGAATCAGTGGCAGTACTGGCAGTTTCAGACCTCTAAGAACAGAGACACCAACGACAACTTATAAGGTCAGCAAAACAAAAAGGTTTGTCAGTAGAGTGACCAGAAGTGGGCATGGACAGTAGTGGCATTGGAGCATCCTGAGGACCCAGCTCACAAAAAGGTCTTTTCATTAACACTGAGGGAGGATTTTGCTTTAGCACACTAGATCTTACAGATACAAAAGGATGGGGACACTCCTCACAGTTTCATGCAGAAAAAAGAACTTGTGGTCAGCTGCACAAAACCCCAGAAGCTGGAGATAGTGCACCCTAGAAACAGAGCCTTATTTTAACAAAGAGTTAAAAGCCAAGTATTAGTCTAGGAAAATGAGCAGACAACAGAAAAAGTTTCTGTTCATAAAAAGTTACTATGGTGATAAGAAAGATCCAAACACACTCAGAAGAAGATAAGAAAATCAAAGCTTCTACATCCAAAGCTTCCAAGAAAAATAGGAATTGGGCTCAAGGTGTGGAAGAGCTAGCTCAAAAAGTTATTTTGAAAATCAAGTTAGAGAGATAGAGATAAAATATGGAAAAGAATTGAGAGTGTTGCAAAAAGAAGTACACAAAGCTAATGAGGAGAAGAATGCCTTAAAAAAACAAATTTGGCCAAAGTGGGGGAAAAAGTACAAAAGCTCTATGAGGAAAATAATTCCTTAAAAATTAGAATTGAGCAAATGGAAGTTAATAACTTGATGAGAAATCAATATAGTATAATAAATACAAAAAAATAAAGAAAATGTGAAATATCTCATTGGAAAACCCAACTGACCTGAAAAATTAATCTAGAAGAGATAATTTTAAAATTATTGTTCTATCAGGGATGTCAGAGCTGGGAGTACAGAGAATATAAGAATAAGAGAAGGGACCCTAAACCATTTGGAGGTAGGGAGCCAATAGAGAGTCAATGTACTTCAGTTGTGGAAGAAACCCTGTATTTGTAGGTAGAAAATCAATCTTCCATATTATTGTTCTGTAAGAAATGACCAGCAGGATGATTTCAGAGAGGCCTGGAGAGATTTGCATGAACTGATGCTGAGTGAAATGAGCAGAACTAGGAGATCATTATACATGGCAACAACAATAATACATTTATCATCATGTACCATCATCTGTGATGTGTCATCATGTGATGTATCATCACAATACCATCATCTGATGGACATGACTCTCTGCAACAAAGAATTGTCTCAAACCAGTTCCAATTGTTCAGTGAAGAAAGCCATCTACACCCAGAGAGAAGGATAGGAAATGTGGACCACAACATAACATTTTCATGCTCTCTATTGAGGTTTGCTTGCATTGTGTTTCCTTTCTCAGATTTTCTTTTTTTTTTTCTTGTAGATAGGATTTTTCTTGCACAACTTATCAAGTATTTCAACATTATTAACATGTAGTGGACTTCCTGCCATCTAGGAGAGGGGAGGGGACTGGGGGTAAAATTTGTAATGGAAAGCTTTGTAAAGGTCAATGCTGAGGAACTACCCATACATATGTTATACAAATAAAAAGCTTTAATTAAAAAAATCAATATTCCAAAAAAAATTATTGTTCTATCTGAAAGTCATGATCAAAAAAGAAGATGAATATGAAGAATATGAAGAAGATGGTCATCATCTTTCTAGAACCAAAGGATAAAATAGAAATTGAAAATATCCACCAATCACCTCCTGAAAGAGATTCCCAAAATGAATATTCCCAGGAATATTATAGTCAAATTCTGGAACTCTAAGATTAAAGAAAAAAAATATAGCCACAGAACCTAAAGGATTTGAATATAATATTCCACAGAGCAATGGAGCTAGGATTACAACAAAAAATCACCTACCCAGCAAACCTGAGTATAATTCTTCAGGGGGAAAGGTAAAAATTAAATGAAACAGGAATTTCAAGTATTCGTGATGAAAAGACCAGAACTAAATGAAAAATCTGATTTTCAGATACAGGACTCTGGAGAAGCATAAGGAGGTAATCAAGAAAATGATATCATAAGGGACTTAATAAGATTTATCTGTTTCTCTACATGGGAGGATGACATAATGATAAGTTTCATTAAAACTTATTATTATGGCAGTCAGAAGTATATATAGAGGACAGAGATGTGAGTTGAATATGAAGGGATAATATTTTTAAAAATGAAATTAAGGATTGACAAAGGAATGTATTAGGAGAAAAGGAAATGGAGAATTTAAATGGTGTAAGTTATCTGCCATAAAAAAGAGGCAAGAAAAAGTTTTCTCAGTGAAGGGGAAGAGGGGAAAGAGAGGGGAAATAAGTGAACCTTACTCTCAACACAATTGGCTCAAAGAGTAAATAACATACACACTTAATATGAGTATAGAAATCTAACTTACCCTACAGGAAAATAGAAAAGAAATGGAAAACAGAAAGGGCAAGGGTGTTTAAAAAGAGGGCATATTAGGGGAAGGAGTTATCAGCAGCAAAACACTTTTGAGGACAGATTGAGTGAAAAGAGAGAGAATGGAATAAATTGAAGGGAAATACAGTTCTCAATAATAATTGTAAAAAGAATTTTGAAGCAAATTTCTCTGATAAGGCCTCATTTCTCAAACATAGAGGGAATGGAGTCAAATTCATAAAAAATAAGAGCTATGCTCCTATTGATAAATGATCAAAAGATATAATCTATACCTATAGGACTATAAATTCACATCTATCCTTTAACCTAAAAATACCATTACTAGGCATGAATCCAGAAAGATCCATATGTACTAAAAATATTAATATCAGCTTTTTTCTTATGGCAAAAAAATTGGAAATTGAGATGATGGTTGAATAAATTGTGCTGTGTGATTATGATGGAATATTATTATTCTATTGGAAATAATGAGTAGGATGCTCTCAGAAAAAATCTTGGAAAGTCCTCCATGAACTCAAGCAAAGTGAAATGTATCATATGCGAAGTAATACCAATATTCTGGGATGATGAATTGTAAATAAGTTTGCTATTCTCAGAGATTCAATGATCCATGACTACTCTGAAAGACTTATGATGAAAAATCCTGTCCACATTTAGAGAAGGAACTGATTGTGTCTTAATACAGATTGAAGTATATTTTCTCTCTCTCCTTGCCCTTCCACTCCTCTCTCCCTCTCTTCCCCCCTTCATTCTCCCCTCCCTCTATTTACTTTTACCTTTATTTTTCTTGAGCATATTTTTAGGGTAGGAGAAATTACTTTTATGGAATAGTTTACATAACTTCACATGTGGTGAATGGGAGCTGGATGGGGATAAAGGAGAGAATCTGGAGATCAAAAGTTTTATAACCAAATTAAAAGTTGTTTTAAATGTAATAGGAAAATATAATAAGATATAATATAATAAAAATAATTTTTAAAGAAAAGAAGATTGCATTATTCCCTTTGATCTTCAAACTCTGAGAAAAATATTACTGACATTCTCATTTTAAGATATGGAAAATAAGGGTAAGAGATGTTACGTGATTCATACATAAAAACACAGCTAAGTTGTTTTAGAGATAGAATTTGAACTCAGGTCTTCCTAATTCCAAAGTTCCACATTCTATTCAACTGTGCACAGTCAAATTTTTATTCGATTTTCTGTGTCTTTATATTCCCCTTAACCCCCCCCAAAAAAATCTATCTTCACACATAGAACTTTTAAAAAATACTTGACATGAACAGATGCTAAGTGAAATGAGCAGAACCAGGAGATCGTCATACACGGCAACAACAAGACTATTCAATGATCAATTCTGATGGATGTGGCTCTCTTCAACAATGAGATGATTCAGACCAGTTCCAATTGTTTAGTGATGAAGAGAGACATCTACACCCAGAGAGAGGACTGTGGGAACTGAGTTTGGTTCACAACATAGCATTTTCACTTTTTTTGTTGTTTGCTTGCATTTTATTTTGCTTCTCATTTTTTTCTGGTTTGATTTGATTTTTCTTGTATGGAAAGATAATTGTATAAATATATATGCATATATTGGATTTAACATATATTTCTACCATTTTTAACATATAT
>JAJPUD010006515.1:0-62747 GCA_023553655.1 Myrmecobius fasciatus
ATGTCTATTATTCCCTCTGAGCCAAATCTGATGAGATGGAGATTAACCCAATTCTCATTCCCCTCCCTTTTTTCCCCTCAATCATTATAGGTTTTCTTTGCCTCTACATGTGATGTAATTTTCCTTATTTTATCTCCTTTTCCTCTTCTTACAGTGTTATCCCTTTTCTACCTCTAATTTCTTTTTCAGTTTATCATATCATAATTATCATAAAATCACAATAATCATGTCATAATAATAAAATCACAGTAATCATATCATAATCATAATGTAATAATAGATTCATAAAATCAACCCTCATACTATAAGTATCTATAACATAAATATAGTTCTCAAGAGTTTTTTTTTCTTGTTACCTTTTTATGTTTCTCTTGTGTTCTGTTTTTGTAGATCAAATTTTTTGTTCAGTTCTGGTCTTTTCAGTAGAAATAGGTGAAATTCTCCTATATCATTGAATGACCATCTTCTTCCCTGGAAGATAATGCTCATTCTAGCTGGGTAATTTATTCTTGGCTGTAATCCAAGTTCCTTTGCCCTTCAGAATATCTGATTCCAGGCCCTTCAATCCTTCAAAGTAGAAGCTGCTAGGTCCTGTGTGATCCTAATTGTGTCTCCCCGATATTTAAATTTTTTCTTTCTGGCTTCTCGTAATATCTTTTCCTTGGTATGATAGTTCTGGAATTTAGCCATGGCATTTCTGGGGGACTTGATTTTTGGGTTTCTTTCAGGAGGTGATCGGTGGATTTTCAAGGAGTATTTTGCCTTCTGTGTCCAAAATATCAGGGCAGTTTTCTTTTATGATTTCCTGGAAGATAGTGTCTAGGTTCTTTTTTTCATCATGGCTTTCAGGAAGCCCTATAATCCTTAGATTGTCTCTCCTAGATCGATTTTCCAGGTCAGTTGTTTTTCCTAGGAGATATTTCATGTTTTTCTCTATCTTTTCATTTTTTTGTTTTTATTTGACTGATTCTTGAAGTCTTGATGATTCATCCATTTCCAATTGTTCAATTCTAATTTTTAATGTCTTATTTTCTTAAGTTACTGTTTTTAGTTCCTTTTGCAATTGACCAATTACATTTTTTTGTTCATTGCATTCTTTTTCCATTTTTTCCATTTTATTTTGCAATGATCTCATTTCATTTCCCCACGTTTCTTCTAATTCTCTTTTAAGATTCTTTATGTAATCTTCAAAGAAATCCTTGTGACGTGGACTCCAGTTTGTGTCTCTCTTTGGGGCTTTTTCTGGAGTTGCTTTACCTTTAGGGGCCTCAGGATTTGAGGTTTGTTCTTCCCTCTCTCCATAAAAGTTGTCTATGGTGAGAGCTTTTTTTGGTTTTTTATTCATTTTTTTTAAAGTTATGAGGTCTGTTTTGAAGTTCTTCCAGAGTATCTTCTTCTAGAATCGTGTTGTCCTCCAGATATTGTGGATTTTTTTGCTTCAAAATCAGTCTAGAGGCTTCATATGTTGTTGGTTTGAGGGAAGGTTAGAGGAGGTTACAGAGACTCCTGTCTGATCTCCACCATCTTGGCTCCACCCCCAGAACTATATTGTAAATCTCAAATTCATGATATTCTTGCAACTTATTAGATCTGACTTTATTTATGTGGAAAGTGTTTTGTAATTGTGTTCATAGAGTTCCTGTCTTTGTCTTGACAGATGGATTCCCAAGTGCTTTACTTTATGTACATTAACTTTAAATGGAAATCAAATTTGTATCTCTTACTGCTGGACTTTATTGGTAATATATAGAAATACTGATGATTTATATGGATTTATTTTGTATCCTTCAACTTTACTAAAATTGTGAATGGTTTCTAGTAGTCTTTTGTTGTTGTTGTTGTTGTTGATTCTATAGGATTCTTTAAGTATATCATAACATCATCTGCAAAGAGTCATAATTTGGTTTCCTCATTACCTATTCAAATTCCTTTAATTTCTTTTTTTTTCTTTTTTATTGATAAACATAACATTTCTAATATAATATTGAACAGTAATGATGATAATGGGCAACTTTGTTTCATCCCTGATCTTATTGGAAATGGTTGTATTTTATGTTCATTACATATGATACTTGTTGATAGTTTTAAAATAGATGCTACTGATCATTTTAAGGAAAAATCCATTTATTTCTTTGAGCTGTAATGTTTTTTTTAATAGGAATGAATGTTGGATTTTGTCAAATGTTTTTGCTACATCTATTGAGACAATCATATGATTTCTATTAGTTTAGTTATTGACATAGTCAATTATGCTAATAGTTTTCCTATTCCTATTTCCTATTCCTATACCTGCATTCCTGGTAGAAATCCTGTTAGAGACAAAGAGCCTGTTAGAGACAAAGAGGTCTGTTAAACATTATCAAACCCCTGCCCCCAAAAAGTGCATACCAGCAAGAGGTCTGTTAAACATCACCTGCCCCCAAAAAATGCATACCAGGAAGCCGGATACGATCAATTATCTCAAGAAAATGTCAAGCAGACATGAGAACATCCTGCCCCAAGAGGTTACGTATACACAAAGATAATCATCACATTCCTCCCCTTACTCAATTTCCTGACAAATGGTCTACATCCTTTGTTTTACTATGTGGCATTTGCCCCACAATGTATATAAACCCTGTACTTTGCCTCAATAAACGAGCTATTCTGCCCCTATACAGAGTGGTCTCCATTCTTTCCTTTCACAGCCCATCCCCAGGTTGAAGCCTCCCCAGCCTTCGGCTCACAGGCTGATGCGAGATTTCAGGCACCCTTAGTTTCGAGACCCGCGGGACGGGTCAAAATCCTACTTGGTCATGGTGTATTATCATGGGGATGACTTGCTGCAATGCCTTTGCTAATATTTTAGTTAAGATTTTTGCATCAATATTCACTAGGGAAATTGGTCTATAATTTTCTTTCTCTGTTTTTACCCTACCTAATTTAGGCATCTGCAACACATCTATGTCTTAATAGCAAATTTGTAGGACTCCTTCTTTCCCTATTTTTCTAAATAGTTTGCATAGTATTAGAAATAATTTTGGGGGCAGTTAGGTGACACAGTGGATAGAGCACCATCCCTGAAGTCAGGATGTCCTAAATTCAAATCTGGTCTCAGATTCAATTTAACACTTCCTAGCTGTATAACCTTGAGCAAGTCACTTAACCCCAATTGCCTCAGGAGGAAAAAAAGATTTGATTGCTCTTTAAATTTTTGGTAGAATTCATTTGTGAATCCATCTGGACCTGGAGACTTTTAATTAGGGAATTCATTAATGTTTTTTTCAATTTCTTTTTCTAAAATGGGACTATTTAAGTAATATATTTCCTCCTCTGTTGATCTGGGCAATCTATATTTTTGTAAGTATTCATCCATTTCATTTAGATTGTCAGATTTATTGGCTTACAGTTGGGCCAAATAATTTTTAATTATTGCTCTAATTTCCTTTTCATTGGTGGAAAGTTCACCTTTTTCATTTTTGATATTAGTAGTTTTTTTTTTTTCATTTCCTTTTTCTAATCAAACTAACTAAATATTTATGTATTTTGTTGCTTTTCCCATAAAACCAACTTTTAGTTTTATTACTTCAATAGTTTTCTTACTTTCAATTTTATTATTCTTCACTTTTATTTTCAGAAATTCAAATCTGGTATTTAATTAATTTTTTTTTAATTTGTTCTTTCTCTAGCTTTTTTTAGTAGTATGTCTGATTCATTGATTTGCTCTCTATTTTATGCAAGTAAGCATCTAGAAATTTAAAACTTTCCTTAAGAATTGCTTTGGCTGCATCCCATAAATTTTGATATGTTGTCTCATTATTGTCATTCTCTTAGCTGAAGTTATGGTGTCTATGATTTGTTGTTTCAACCATTCATTTTTTATGATTAAATTATTTAATTTTCAATTAATTTTTGATCCATTTTTCTTTGGCCCTATTACATGCAATTTTTTATTGCATCGTGATCTGTAAAATAGGCATTCACTATTTCAGCCTTTCTACATTTGATTTTGAGGTTTTATGCCTCAATATGTGGTCACTTTTTTTGGGGTAGATTCCATGTATTACTGAGAAAAAAAATATTCATTTCTGTCTCCATTCAATTTTCTCCAAATGTCTATCATATCTAACTTTTCTACAATTCTATTTACCTCCCTAATTTCTTTCTCATTTATTTTGTAGTTCAATTTATCTAGTTCTGATAGAGCAAGGTTGAGAATCCCCACTAGAACAGTTTTTCTATTTCTTCTTGTATCTCTCTTACTTTCTCCTCTAGGAACCTGAATCTTATAGCACTTGGTGCATATATTTTTAGTACTGCTATTGCTTCATTATGGTATCCTTTAACAAGATGTGGTTTCCTTCCTTATCTCTTTTAATTAGATTTATTTTTGCTTTTGCTTTATCTGACATCAGGATCCCCACTGCTTTTTTTTTTTTTTTTTTATTTTATTAGAAAAAAAATAATAGATTCTACTCCAGCCTTTTATTCTTACTCTTTATGTATCACTCCACTTTAAGTGTATTTCTTGTAAACAACATATTGTAGGATTCTGGCTTTTAATCCACTCAGCTATCCATTTCCATTTTATGGAAGAATTTGTCCCATTCACATTCATAGTTAAAATTACCAACTCTGTATTTCCTGCCATCTTATTTTCCTCAAGTTATATTTTTCTCTTTCCTTTCTGCTTCCCCCTCCCAGTAATCTTTTGCTTCTGATCATGACCTCCCTCAATCTGCTCTCCATTTTTTTCAACCCCTTTGCCCTTTCTTATGCCTTTTGCTTCTAATTCTGTTCTTTCTCCTACTAGCCACCCCTCTTTCCTTTCCCCTTTCCTTTCTTACTTCCCTATAGAGTGAAACAAGTTTCTCCATTAAACTATGTCTGTTATTATCTCCATGAGCCAAATCTGATGAGATTAAAGTTTGCAAGATGATCATCCCTCTCAGTTCTTTCCCTTAACTTAATCTCTTTTCCCTTCATACATCTTTTTTTCCTCTTCTTGTGATATAATTTACCCCATTTTACCTCCCCTTCCCTCTTCTTCCAGCAAAATCCCCTTTCCACCCATAGCTTTTTTTTTTTTATCATCATAGTAATGTGAAATTATACCTTTACACTCTAAGTATAACCTTAAGAAAGATACAATTCTCAAGAGTTCAATATATCATATTTCCTTATAAGGATGCAAATATTTTAATCTTTAAACAGCATAGACTTTTTTCTTCTCTTTTTACCTTTTTATGGTTCTCTTGAATTCTGTATTTGAATATCAAATTTTCTGTTCAGCTCTCTTTTCTTCAAAAATAAATGAAAATCCCCCTATTTCTTTTAATGTCCTCTTTTCCCCTGAAAAATAATGCTTAATTTTGCTTGATAGTTGATTCTTGCCTGGTGTCCAAGTTCCTTTGCCCTCTGGAATATCATATTCCAGGTCTTTCAGTCCTTTAAAGTAAAAGCCTCTGAGTCCTGGGTAATCCTGATTGTAGTTTGTTGATATTTGAATTGTTTCTTTTTGGATGCTTGCAACAATTTTTCCTTGATTTGATAATTCTAAAATTTAGCTACAAGTTCCTTGGAGTTTTCATTTTTGATTTTCTTTCAGGAGGTGATTCCTGGATTCTTTCAATGGCTATTTTATCTTTTGTTTCTAGGACATCAGAGTATTTTTCTGAAAGATATTGTCTAGGCACTCTTTTTGGCATCATCATTTTTAAGTAGTCCAATAATTCTTAAATTGTCTCTCCTGGATCTATTTTCCAGATCAGTTGTATTTCTGATGAGGTACTTTACATTTTCTTCTATTTTTTCAATTTTTTTTTGTTGTTGTTTTGTTTGGCTGATTCTTAATGTCTCAGTCATTTGCTTCCATTTGTTCAATTATTTTCTTCACTTAACTTTTGTATCTCCTTTTGCATTTGGCCAATTGAACTTTTAAATGAGTTTTTTTGTTCATTGGATTTTTTTTTTCCAATTCAGTTTTTTTAGAGTTATTTTCCTTTTTTTTAATTTCATAAAAACTATTCTTTAAGAACTGACTTTCTTCACTTTCTGTATTTTCTTTTCCAGAGCTCTCATTTTCTTTCCTCATTTTTCTTCTAACTCTCTTTCAATATCTTTTTTTAAAAATTCTTCCAAGAAAGCCTTGTGAGATGGAGACCAACTTATATCATTCTTTGAGGCTTCATCTGGAGAATTTTGCCTTTAGTGTACCCAGGGTTTGAAGTCCAATTTTCCTTGTCTCCATAAAAACTATGGTCAGAATTTTTTTTTCCTTTTTTTGAACACTTCTAAAGATTGAGGTCTAATGACAAAGGTGATACTGTCCCAAGCATCCTCTACAGTGACAGTGGCTCCACACTGCCTTGGAGCTGATGTTCCTGACTTTCTTCACATGCTGGTTGGGTGTGGGCAAGAACCTTATTATGCTATGGTTCAGGAATTTACTATTTGCATTCTGTAGTTGTGTTGGAGATCTCAAAGCTAGTGTGCTGATCCAGTGGCTTCTGAACCAGGATAGATTAGCCAACACTGATGTATTTTGGCTACAAATCTCCCATTAGATTCCCCCAGCATGCAGAAGCCTTTCCACCTTGTGTCTCCCTGCAATGCACTGCTCTGTGTTGTGCCTGCCCTCTCCTGCAATTCCATCCCTACCTTCATTGCCTGATTGAGACAGACCTTTCCTGAAGTTCTTCCAAAATATATTCTGTTGGCCATTTGTTACACTTCAAATATTTGTGGGTTCTATCACTCCAAACCCTTTTAGAGGCTTGATCTGGTGTTGATTTTATGGGAGCCAGGAAGAGCTCAGATAAATACCTGTCTGCTCTCTGCCATCTTGGCTCTGTCCAGACTCTTATATTTTAAGGGCTGCAGTGACTAGAAAAGATTCACTTGTCTTAGATTTCAAAAAAGAAACAAAGCTATTCATCCTTCCAGTACAACATGATATATTCAAATTTTAAATAGATCAACTGTTAAGAGACTTTGGTATCACTTGGAGCAGAAAAGTAAAAGAAATAGACATCCTAGAAAATAAAACAAAACAAAACAACAACAGACTTATGTTTTCTCCCATATCTAACAAAGCATCTTCTTGAGTATATGTAGCATATGCACATATTTGAGTATTTTCAGGTTTTGCTTTGTATGTTCAGTTCATAACCTTCACTATAGCGCTATCTCTTTATATTCTTGCATTACAGAGTTTATTCCAACTTGCACTTCTTTATATAAATTAGGTCCCCCTACAACATTCCCTCAGATCTCTAGGTGTAACCTTGAGAGGTTGCAGAATTGTCTTTCTAATTCTATAAGTCATTAGCCCCCAACCAATGTACTTTTCACTATGATTATCATTGGAGAATAATTTTGACATTCAGATTTAAGTTGATTGAAGAATGGATTAGTTACTAACATAGATCAGTAAAAATAGTTGGTATAAAAAGTCTATACATCCTCTCCCAAACCTGACACACTCTATCATTATTATGCACAGAACCCAAAGAAGAGTTAGGGTCATGTTTTCAGAATAAAAATGGCAGTTCCTGATCGCCATTTCTTTCCCTCCATACAAAGGAACATTTGGAGAACTCATTGAAGGAAAGAAAAGGCCTTCTAACAAGTAGGAATTATAAGTTATTGTATTGCCATCCTTATTTTCTAAGCATAACAAATAGAGAGCAGACTAGAAGTAGCTCTTTGTTACATCCTTCATAGAGCTCTTCTAGTTTCTCTTTAGATCCAATCTAATACTTTCATTTTCAACCTTTTCAAAGTTCTCAAGGTTTTTCTCTGGTCAAAGGGAGAAGAGGGAGGATACAAAAGTTGAATCCAAAATATATTTTTCTTCCTTACCAAGTAGCTATTTACAAAGGGTTCAACGAATGTTTTTTTCCTCATTTGCCACTTGCTGAAATAAACAAATTTATTGGTTTTATGCTGGTCTGTTATTTTATAAAAGATCCACAGTGCATTCTTCCTCAGCCATCCTAATCACTCTTTCATTGAACATCATTCAAGTTCCATCAGCATCTTAAATTCATTAAGACATTTGCACACTTATTCCAAATGCTTTTGATTGGTTTAATTCAATTAAGGCACATTCCCACCTGTTAAGATATTAGCCTGGTACATTTTCATCATTTAATTTAGGTAGGCTTTATTAATTTGACTTTACTCATTCAACCTTATCCTTATATTTGCATACCCATTAGTTTTCTTACATTGAATAAAAACCTTCAGTAGCAAAATCAGAAACTTTGCCTCTTCCCCTCCCCTATCCATGACTAGATATATATGGCATCATATATTATTTCTACAATTTCTTAAAAGAAGACCCTATATCTCTGACAACATATTGGTCAATATTAGGGAAGAAAAAGTGAGAAGGTGTCTGCAGTAATTTGAATTGATAGGGGCAGAGTAAGTGAGGGTAATCCGTTATCACATCACTACTGACAATGCTTCTATACCAACAGACCTCTATTCTTTCCTTTCCTTTATTTCTCAGGATCCTAGGCTTCCTTCAAATCTCAGTTCCAATCTTATCTTCTATAAACAAACTTTCTGATTCCATCAACTGTTATTGCCTTCTTTGAATTTGTTTCCAATCTATTCAGTATTTATATCTTGGATAAACCTAATCATCTCTTTATCTTTCTCATTTGAATAGGATACCTTTGATGGCAAGAACAATTTTTGTTTTTCTTTAATTTCCTAGTACTCAGCACTATGCCTGGAACAATGTGAGTCTTCAATACATGTGTTTTAATTGAACGATTTCAACAACATTTACTCTTTATAAACAGACACTTAAAAAGTATTTGAGGATCACCAGACTAAAAACACTAAGGGAGGGTCAAAATGTACTATGATGTGTTAATTTGCTTTTTTAGGGTAATTTCTATTACTTCATTCTGTAGCTTAGTAGAACAAGGATATATCTGAGTGAGGAGTCAATTTGATGAGAGACTGTCTACTTTGGAGTTATATAGTCACCTATAATCCCAAGATATTTCATAATCTAAATATGAAAATGATCAACATATCTTTCATCTAAAAGCTGAGGTTTTCAACTTCATAAGTTCCTTTTATTGAGAAGCTAATTGAGCATTAATTTTATAAAACTTTTTTCTCAGCTGTTCAGCTTAGATATTTCTTTCTTTCACAGATCTGACATGAAATTCCACAGTAGGTTCAAAACAATTCACAAGATGGTCTCTAATTAAAACCTAGTAAAATTAAAGTGGAAAAGATTTAGATTAATGTGTCTATTCATTAGGTACTTGTTGAGTCATCACCACCCACAATCTTCAACAAAGAGGCCAAAGTCAAAAAACTGTAGAATATAAGTCTATTCTGAAACTAATAAAGAGGAACAGAACCTTCACTTGTAAGCAACTTACCTAGTTATGTTAGAAATATGGAAACAAAGAATACATTAAAAAGATATGTACCAGTCAGAGACATAACCATTAGGATTCCTTTTGTTATGTTTTAGAATATATCTCCAAATATATGAGCCATAATTAGGAACCAATCCTCTGTTTTAGAATTACAGATTGAGCTAACTGGATCTTGAATATCGTTGCTTAATATAGTTTATTCAGTGCCCATCAATTGGGGAATGGCTAAACAAGTTGTGGTAAATAAATGCAGTGTAATATTATTGTGCTATAAGAAATGATGAACAGATAGATTTTAGAAACACCTGGAAAGACTTACACTGGAAATAACTTACACTGTTAAGTGAAGTGAACAAAACCAGGAGAACATTGTGCACAGTTACAGCAGCATTGTGTAGTAATCAACTATGATTGACTTAGCTCTTCTCAGCAATACAATGATCCAGAGAATCTCAAAAGATTCATTCTATCCAAATTCAGAGAAAGAATTATGGAGTCTGAATGCAGATTGAAGTACATTTTTGGGGGGGTTTGTTTTTTGTTTTAGTTTAGTTTTTTTTTGCTTTTCCTTTTCATCCCCTTTTTTTCTTGCACAATGTGACTAATGTGGAACTATGTTTCACATTTTATATGTATAACATGTCAGATTGCTTGCTCTTTTGGGGAAGGGTGGGGGAAGTGAGGTAGAGAGAAACATTTGGAAATCAAAATCTTATGAAAAAAATGTTGAAAACTATGTTTATGTGTAATTGAAAAAGTATTACTTACAAAAACAAATAGTATATAAAGAAATACAAATAATTACCTTCACAGATATTTGCTAGAATAAGTTGACTCAAGCTACATTTTAAATACATCTGATGAGTAAATTTGATAAACATACATAAGCTAAGAAAAACTCCTTTTGTAGTTGGTGGTTCTATCTATTGATATAGGTATGATTGGAGTGTCTCTAGTTACATCTTCATCAATATCTCTAGTTTTTTCTTTTTTGTCTTTCCCTTTCCTCATTGAGGGAAAAAAAAACATATAATATGAATAGAATCAAATGAGGGGCAGGAAGAAAATTAGTGGCCTTAGTTGCTTATATACAAAATGTGTACAGTATGGATAATTAATAAATTGAACTTGATCTCTGACTACAATAGATTTTCACTAATACATCTGTTTATGTATTGGATGGCCTAGTAGACTAAACACTTTTCAAGGTAATGACAGTAATTTATCACTGTCATTGTATCTATATTGCCTAGCAGAATGTTTTGCACATAGCTGACACAATAAATATTTGTTTGACATGATTCAAACCTTTAGAGGTTATACTTCCTTCCAAAATTTTTCTGAGACTAAAAATTGAGTTGTATTGCCTAGATAGATGTTAAAGTCATACAAGGAAATCTAAGAGGTAGGACTTTTGGTGATAATCAATAAAGAGAGAAATGAAAAGTGATAATGTAGATGGAGAGTATGTTATAGGCCATCAAGCCCATAGGAAGAAATAGATGCTGAACCAGGGCCTCTTCCTGAAGCAACAAACCTTATTGAGATGTTGCTTAGGAACAATATCTTCACACATACACATACACATTCACAGAGAGACAGAGAGAGACAGAGACAGAGACAGAGAGACAGAGAGAAAGACAGAGACAAAGAGACAGAAAGACAGAGACAGAAAGACAGAGACAGAGAGACAAAGACAGAGACAGAAAGACAGATAGAGAGACAAACACAGAGAGAGAGAGAGAGAGAGAGAGAGAGAGAGAGTTTTCTCAGCTTCCCAGTTGTATCACCAATACATGAAGTCACTTACCTAAGTACTTAATATGTCTGGGATTTTTGTCCAGAATATTCTCCATTATGGGATGGCCTGCAGACAAGATACTGTCCAGCTGCTGCTCCCCCAATCCCTTGCCCTTGCCTTCTCTCATCTCAGTGATAGCATTTTACATATTTAGTACAGTTTATTCTTTCTCTTAAAAACTTTAGCTTACTTGGTTTAGTGGGTGTATCAGAATACTTCTTGTTCCAAATTGCTACTTACAAATCCTCCTTTAACCATTTTCACTGAGTGACTTTTCTTTTGTTGAGATTCATACTATTCAAATTTATCTCCCAATCCAGATGTTGGTGGCTGCTTTCGATTGTCCCTTAGGGTATTCTCATTCCTTCCTCAATTATTTCAGCATCTGGCCCACAATCTTCTCTCCTCTCTTGACCTTATACAGGGCTGTCCCAAAGGTTTGAGTGCTGTTTCAAACTTTAATAATCTTTTATATATAATGCTACAACTCACAAAGAAACAACATTTTAAAGATTAATACATTAAATTTTAAAATATTGATGTATATCTCATTAAAATTCATCATAGCCACTATTTGTCACAAGTTGATTTTCAAACTGTAAAACTTTCATCAGTTGCTGCTCAGTTACAGAAAGGATTAATTTTAGCTTTAATAAGATCCAAAAAATGAAATTTTAGTGTATTCAAGATAGTTATATGTAATCCTATAAGAAAAGGCTTAATACAGTTAGATCAGATGAGATCAAGGTGGCTAAGCAAGAGGACTTCCTCTGTTAATTCTCTGGTCTGTGAAAGGAAGGGTCAACCAGAAATTGTCAGAGGTGGGTCTTTTTAATAATGCAGGTCTGCAACATAAGTGTTATTTTCAATTCCTTACTTTTATATATCTAATTCATTGCCAAAGCTCATTTTCACTTCCTTTATAACATTTCTCATGTATGACACAGTGAATAGAGTTCTGAGTCTGGAGTTAGGAAGATATTTTCCTGAATTGAAATCTAGCCTCAGATATTTATTACCTACATGACACTGTGCAAAATTGCCTCAATTTCCTCATCTATAAAATGAGCTAAACAAGAAAATGGCAAATCACATCAATATCTTTTTCAAGAAAATCCCAAATTAGGGCAGCTGCGTGGCACAGTGGATAGAGCACCAGCCCTGAAGTTAGGAGAACCTGAGTTCAAATCTGGTTTCAGACACTTAATATTCCCTAGCTGTGTGACCCTGGGCAAGTCACTTAATCTCAATTGCCTCAGCAAAAAAGCAAAAAAAAAAAAAGAAAAGAAAAGAAAATCCCAAATGGGATCACAGAGTTGGATATGACTGAAAACAAGAACAAGTTTGTTCCCTTCTTTCTCTTTAATTCTCTTATCAATTAAAATGAAACTATGGATTTGGATGCTACTCTTCTTTACTCCATATACATAAGAAAAATGCAGATAGCATTTAAGATGAATTCAGAATCTTCTGGACAAATGTAATACAAATAGAAGTTCTCTTGAGGATGAAATAATTTTTAAAAATATTCAGATATAATTTTCAGAGTATCTGAAAGTATCTAAGAAATTATTAAAGAAAAAATGCTTATGTAATCACTACTTTTTACCAAGGATGAGGAGGGGAAAGATTATGAGGATATTCATAACTGCTGACCTGTATGTCTACTTTCTCATCTATCAGTCTCAAATTATTTATTAGATGATTTAAAAGCCTATCAAGAATATCCTTGATAAAAGTGAAAGATAACTTATATGATTTTCTTTAGCATAGAAAATCTTCAGCTACCTCACTGACTGAAAAGTATAAAGCAGTGGCTCCCAATATGTAGGTTGTCCACTCCTGGGGAACCATGAAGTTGTTACAAGTAAATGCAGATATATATGGTATCAAGGTATATATGGCATATAAGTATATATGATATCAAAGCACTGCCATTTTAAGCATTAATTTCAATAAAATACATAGGCTGAATAAATAGTTGTGTGTTTATGTTTTTATATTGATGCTTTATTTGTAGCTAATAGAAATTCCTTTGTTCTGACTTTTTAGAATGTGACTGTTATTTTATCCAGAATTCCCTTCACCCTAATTCTATTCTGAAGTGATTCTTCTTGTTTTGTTTTATTTCAGATTATATAACATATCCAATTTGCTTTCTCATTGATATGAGAATAAATGTAGTTCAAACATAATGTAGTTGCTATTACAATAAATACAAATTATTTTTAAAAGCATTACATGACTTTTCCCCATCCCAATTTGCAATAGCAGAGTATATGTGTGTTGGATGGGAAAAGGGGATATTTATTAATCATTTATTAAATCATACTCACAAAGTTTGTGAACCATTGAGCTGCAGTCAATAATGCATTTTACTTATCTGTGTGAAGGTGATTGAAAAGGTCGATGGATAGTAATTTTCTATTTGGAGAACGAACTTTTGGCTTTTATTTGCTGGTGTGAACACTGTCATTTTTATCAGGCACTTGATGGTATATAAAAACATATATTGGAGTTCCTTCTTTTCTTGTCAATATATGGCCTATTTCTCAGCCGCTTTCCATCTCTCTGCAAACAGGATTTGAGAGGTTGTAAGCTCCTGCCCAATTTTAGCTTTCCATTTTATAGATCTGTCCTCCAGGCTGCCTGACAGTTTTGCTGAAATTGAGCCAATGTATCTTGCATTATCACATGCTGGGCCAGTCTGCCTGCTACCTTCACTTCCTGAGGATCAGTGACGATGTTAGATTGCTTTGTGTTATGCTGGAAGCACCTTACACCCACTGTGCTTATGTTAGACTATTTCACCTTCTCATATAGCCACTCCTTAGGTGCCCTGTTGCCATCTGCATTGATATGACAGGCTCCTACTATCAGCAGATGTTTTCTTTGAAACTTGCTTGCTAAGTCCAGCCAGCTTAATTCTCCAGCCTGAGGAATGTTACTGTATACTGAGATGAGAGACAATTGTTCTCCCACATTTCTTCTCCTGCTCTGGAGAAGAAGGAGAAAATCTTGGGATTTATACTAATCACAATAGAGAGAAGTAAGCAAAAGCTTTTTCCACTCTAAGCTTCCCACTAAGCAATTCAGACAAATTTGACTTTTACCTTTCTATATCAGCACTTACTACAGGGTCTGATATATAATAGTTGCATAATAAATATTTGGTGATTGATTGATTGAATTATAATGGAGTCCTGAGAAGAAATATAGTATAATGAGCAGAAGGTAATCTTTGATTTCTGAAAGACCTAGATTCAAATGCTGCCTTTGAAATATTCTGGCTATACCTTTTAGGGGCAGGTAGATGGCACAGTGGATAGAGTGCCAGGCCTTGAGTCAGGAAGATTCATTTTCATGAGTTCAAATCTGGCCTTAGACACTTACTACTTGTGTGATCATCCTGACCAAATCACTTAATCCTGTTTGTCTGTTTCCTAATTTGTAAAATGAACTAGAGAAGGAAATGGCAAATTATGTTAGTATCTTTGCCAAGAAAACCCCAGATAGGGTTACTAAGAGTTGGTCACAATTGAACAAAAATTTCAATTAGAAGAAATTTCTCAGAAACCCTAAATTTGCATTACATTGTAGAAGAAGTTTCTACCCTGGCAGTTCCCTACCCTGATAAAAACTCAGGTCTGGAACCCTTGAGGGGACAAAAAGTAGGTAGAGAATATAGAAGTATGCAAGCATTAAAGGGATTTGTAAGTATGAGACAGAAAAGTATATATGTCCTGGTTTTTAAGGGTAGCATGATGCATTTTTAAAAAGTTTCAGTTTAAGATTCAGAACTCAACTTTAATAGCTGGCTCTGTTCTGAAATCAGCAATTGTACTGAAATGTAGCAATTTGAAGAAATTTCCATGTGAGTTCTAGTTTTAAAATGAGGAGACAATCAAACATTTTATCTTTTGATCCTTACATATAGAAGCAGAAACTTCTCCAAATGAATAATTATGTAGTACTTGAGTGTTCACACTAGGGAAGTTAAAAGAGGAAATTAATGTACTAGACTTATCTATAAAGGAAATTCATTTAGAGGTATTTTTATAGCAAGCTACACCCAATCATGATGTTATGTCAAGTCTAGTTGGGATGGTGGGGAGGTATTCTTCAAAGATGGTTTCTAAGATATCCTTTTTTTGTAGGGGAACAGTCCTATCTCTGAAATGTGTTAGAGATGTTCCCTTCTTTTTCAAGGGTGGTGATTAGAAAAGAAGTAAAGTATCATTTTTATTCTTAAACTCTATGCCTTGGGAACTTTACATATTATGATTGGATGACAGGTTGGAGGAGGTAGAAGGAGAAAAGAGAAACTGACTCATTTCAATGACTGACTTTGAACCTATTCTAATAGATATAAAATCTTGCTCTTCATGGCCTTGTTTGGATTGTAAGAAATTTTCCATGGTTCCAGTGGCCTTGAAGTTACACAAAGGACAGATTTTTCCCCTTGTCTTAAATTTTTAATCTGACTCAATAAAGACTCATAAATTTAGAGCTTTAAGGGGACTGAGTGAATAAAAAGCTACATCATTATATTTTTTATATACCAAACATTTATTTTCCTCCCTCTACTTTCTCTTTCTCATTCCTCATTTAAAAGAAAACAAAAACCATTGCAATTATATATATAATCAAGAAAAATATTCCACATTGTAACATTCAGTATCTTATATCGATACACCTCTAATAAGAAGTGGGTAGCAGAGATACTGACACAGTGGATAGAGCACTGGTTCTAGAATCAAGAAGAACCATCTTCCTAAGTTTAAATAAGGCTTCAGACATTTGCAAGCTAAGTGACACTGAACAAGTAACTTAACCCTGGTTGTATCATCTATAAAATGTGCTAGAGAAGGAAAGCACAAACCACTATGGTATCTGCCTTGAAAACCTCAAATGGAGTCACAAATAGCTGGACACAATTGAAATGTCAGAACAACAAAGCATACATGTCATCATTTTCTAAAACTATGCTTGGTCATTGCTTTGGTCAGAGGTCCTTAATCTTTAAAAACTGCTTGTCTTCACAGTGTTTTTATTATTGTAGAAATTAAAATTGTTCTTCTCATTTCATTCTGCATTAGCCAACAGGAGACTTCCCTTTTCCTACTGAATCTATCCTTTTTGAATTTCTTATGGCACAATAGTTCCCCATCATGTTCAAAGATCATAATTTATTTAGCCATTACTCAACAGATTGGCATCCCCTTAGGTTCTGGGTCTTTGCTAGTACAAAAAGAGTTGTATGAATATTTTAGTATGTATTCATATGTCACCTTTATTTCACAGATGAGGAAATCGAGTCCTAGAAATGATGTAATTAGTCCATGGTTATGCAAGTAAAAAAAAATATGTGTGATGGAATTTGAATGCAGGCATTTTTTAATTTCTCTGGCAATTTGCCACTGCACAATGATGTCTTAAATCCAGTTAGTGTGTGATCTTAAAAGCATTATCTTGGTACTGTGAACAGTTCATCATTTACTCAGTATCTTTTGTTAAATATTTTATGTATTGAGATGTGTTGTATATTTTATATGAACAAGTAAACAAATGCTTATGGCTAGAAAAGTTCTCAAAACAGCCTTTAAATGAGTTGTGCAAGCACACAGGTCACCTTTTCTTTTGGTATTTCTGGATTCTGTTAGATAACATAAGGAAGTTGAATTAGATACTACATAAGGTTCTTTATACCTGGAGCACTGAGTTTTGTTTTGTTCTCTTCCTCTCACCACATTCTCTTTGTTCTCTATACTCTGGGGACTATTCATACCCACTACAGTCAAGTTCTGTTCTGCAACTCCCCTCTGGTTTATAAGGATGACTGAAAGATATCAAGATACATCAAATCAGAAATTTTCTGTTACTATTTTCATTACTGTTCTCTATATCCTTTAAGGTATGATAACCTTTCCTAAATCAATCAACAAAGGTTTTTATATACATTTAACAGCTTTAGAAATTAAATTCCATGTCTCAAATTAATATATATATGCATATATATACACATATATGTATTCACTTATGCTTTTGTAACAATCCTAAACTAAATAAATCTCACGTATCTAAAAACATAATTACTTAACTTTTCATATGAAGCATATGTTTTATCTCTCCAAAAATGAAAAAAAAAGTATTGGTCAAATGAATTGAAAAAAGAATATTTTCTACATTTGGTTGACTGAAGCATGTCTATTTATGTAAAATGGAAGCATGAGAAAAGTTGCAGTCATGCTTTTAGTTTTGAAAGAAACCTAGGGAAGGGGAAAAGGAAAGAGGAAAACATAAATTTGGGTAAATAAAATAGCAGGGAATAAAGAATTAGTTATTTTAATTGTGAATGTGACTGGGATGATCTCTCTCATGAAACTGAAGCAGATAGCAGACTGGATTAAAAGCCAGAATCCCACAATATATTATGTACAAGAAACACATATAAAGCATAGTGATACATAGAGAGGGAAGGTAAAGGGCTGGAGCAGAATTTATTTTGCTTTAGGTAAACAAACAAAAAAAAAAACAGGGTAGCAATATTGATCTCAGATCAAGTAAAATTAAAGATAGATCTAATTAAAAGAGATAAGGAAGGAAACTATATTTTACTAAAGGGTACCATAGGTAATGAAGCAATATCAATATTAAACATATATGCACCAAGTGGTATAGCATCCAGATTCCTAGAGGAGAAACTAACAGAGATGCAAGGAGAAATAGACAGTAATACTGTACTAGTGGGGGATCTCAACCTTGCTCTCTCAGAATTAGATAAATCAAACCACAAAATAAACAAGAAAGAAACTAGGGAGATAAACCAATTGTTAGAAAAGTTAAATATGATAGATCTTTGGAGAAAATTGAATGGAGACAGAAAGTAGTTTACTTTTTTTTTTTTCTCAGCAGTTCATGGAATTTATACAAAAATTGACCATGTGTTAGGGCATAAAAACCTCAAAATCAAATGCAGAAAGGTAGAGATAGTAAATGCATTTGTTTCAGATCATGATGCAATAAAAATCACATGCAATATAAAGCCAGGAGAAAATAGACCAAAAGTTAATTGGAAATTAAATAATCCAATTCTAAAGAATGAATGGGTGAAACAGCAAATCATAGTCTCAATCAATAATTTCATTCAGGAGAATGGCAATAATGAGCCAACATACCAAAATTTGTGGGATATTGCCAAAGAAGTTATAAGAGTTAATTTTATATCTCTAGATGCTTACTTGCATAAAATAGAGAAAGACAAGATTAATGAATTGGGCTTACAACTAAAAAAGCTAGAAAAAGAACAAATTAAAAACCCTCAATTAAATACCAAATTTGAAATTCTGAAAATAAAAGGGGAGATTAGTAAAACTGAAAATAAGAAAACTATTGAATTAATAAATAAAACTAAGAGTTTCATGAAAAGAAAACCCAACAAAATAGAAACACTTTTAGTTAATTTAATTAGAACAATGAAAGAGGAAAATCAAATTTTTAGTCTTATAAATGATGGGGGAGAACTTTCCACCAATGAAGAGGAAATTAGAGCAATAATTAGGAGTTACTTTGCCCAACTTTATGCCAATAAATTTGATAATCTAAATAAAATGGAGGAATATCTACAAAAATATAATTGCCCAGGTTAACAGAAGAGGAAATAAATTATCTAAATCACCCTATTTTAGAAAAAGAAATAAAACAAGCTATTAATTTACTTCCTAAGAAAAAATTTCCAGGGCCAGATGGATTTACGTGTGAATTCTACTAAACATTCAAAGAATAATTAATTCCAATACTATATAAACTATTTGAAAAAATAGGGAAAGAAGGTGTACCAAATTCCTTTTATGACACAAATATGGTGCTGAACCAGGAAGGGTGAAAACAGAGAAAGAAAACTCTAGACCAATTTCCCTAATGCATATTGATGCAAAAATCTTAAATAAGATATTAGCAATGAGATAAAAATGGGAGAAAATCAAACAATTCACAGACTGTCAGTAATTGCTCCATTGCCTGGGGATTTCAATGTGGTTTATACATAATTTTGCTCACTTTTACCTATTGGGATATGAGTGGGGCAATCACTCTTCACACTTCACACTATCACACTTCAATGTAAGTGGGGTTCAAAGCATTTAATGAACTTCAAGTGAAGATGAGCATCTGATACTCTGTATGGCCTTCTCTATGCATTCCAGATTTATGGCCACTGTGGCAGTGCTGGCTCTCTTCCAGGTATAATCACCTATCAGGGTTCACTGTTGGAAGTCAGATAATAAGAATTTTTAGCAAAATAGGTAATAAGTTTTTTTCAAATAATTTAAAACAATACCATAAGACAAAGATACAAATTAGGCCATAAATAATGAGATAAACTTTAGATAACATTAAAAATTATTCAACTTAATTATCAAAAAATCATTCTTTGGCATGAAACACATTTTTACTATATTCACCCAGTTACACACCTTTCTCCTTCTCCATCATGCCATTTTCTATAATATTCATATACTATAACTTGTTCAGCCACTCCCCAATTTATGGACATACAATCAATTTTGGAAGAAAATTAAGAGGCAGCTTGGTAAATTCTGGCTCTGAATTTGTATTTAGGAAATCTTTATTCAATAGTGAATGCATATATGAGTTATTTAAAGTCCCCATGTCAGAGATAAGAATCCCCGGGGGGGGGGGAGTCTTCCTGGCTTCACATGTGATAGTCATTTTCAAGTAATTAGATTAAGTTTTGCAAGGATGAATGCCAAACTTGTTACTCTTATAAATAAAGGTCACATAGCTGTTAAGGCAACTCACTTTAACTCAATTACTTCTGAGTAATTTTATTATTTTCCTTTTTTATTACACTTTCTTTTTAAAAGTTATTTACTTTCCTTCCTTTCATCCCTCCAATTCAAAAGAATAAAAAAACCCCTTATAATGATTATATAAAATCAAGCAAATCCCCACATTTTCCTTTTTTCAAAACTACATATTTCATTCTGTATCTTGAATCAATTACCTCTCTGACAGGAAGTGAATAATATTTTTCATCATTAGTTTTCTGGGAATTTAGATTTTCATTGTACTGTTAAAAAATTTTAAATCTCCAAGCAACTAGGTGGTGCACTGGATAGAGCACTAGCCCTGAAGTCAGGAGGCCCTGAGTTCAAATGTGATCTCATACACTTAACTCTTCCTCGCTGCATGACCCTGTTCAAGTTACTTAACTCCAATTGCCTCAGCAAAAAAAAAAAAAATAATAATAATAATTAAGTCTTTTAAAGTTGATTGTTTTTACAATATAGTTGTCATTTTATAAATAGCTATCTTAATTCTGTTTACTATAAATAAATCAGGCGATTTTTAATATTTCTCTTAACATCCTTTTGTCATTCTAACAGTACAACTGTCTTTCATTATATTCATTTAAAATAATTTCTTCAACAGATCCCCAAAGTGATAGAGAGACTCTCTTAAAGGGAGTAGATATAGTTTTGTACATATAGGTTCTTTTCTTCTTTAATCTCTTTGTGGTTTAGGCATACTAGAGGTGTTATTCTTACTGAGAAGGTGTGTATAGTTCAATTAAATTTTGAGCAGGCTTCCAAAGTGCTTTCCAAAATAGCCTGTACTAATTGATAGTTCAAAAATCAGAGTATTAATATGTACATTATCCCATACCCTATCTAATATTTGCCATTTTCATTTTTTGTCATCTCTGTAAATCACATATGAAGTGAAGCTTCAGATTTCTTCTATTTACATTTCTTCAAATAATAATGATTGGGATCATTTGAAAATTTGGCCTTTAATACTGTTTGTTTCTTCTATTGACATCCACCTATTAATTTCATTTGACCATTTATCAATTGGATTGATATTTCTAATGATACCTCTCAAAGATTAATGACAATATTTCTGCTCTTAAATCAACACATACATTCAATTATCTAGGGTATATTTCACATATGTCTGGAGAGGTCAACTTGTTTATAATAGCAGAACTTTACTATGCCCTCAACAATCTGAATTTCAATTCTTTCTTAATAATAATTGTTTTATTCCTTCCTTTTTATATCATAACTCTTCATGGAGCAGGATATCAATGAAAAGATAATCTAAGGAGTTTATATTTTTCTCTGTCACTCACTCTAGACAGGAGTTTATTCTATCCTTTTGTGTAAACAGAACATAAGTAAGAAAACCTTTCTTTTTTATTGTATTTGGCATTTTCCAGTTGTCACAATTCATTCTATTTTTGACCTTTCTGACCCTCTTCTTGAAGTTTTGTTCAGTGGCAAGCTTTTTTTGTTTGTTTGTTAATTTCTGTTCATTTTTGTTAGTGTTTATTTAGCCTCTTCTATCCTTTTGTAGATACTTCAGTCTGAGTCCTTGTCAGTATTTCTGTGCTTATATCTACTAAAAAAATCTTTAGTACTGCTAAAGTAATACTAAATATCTCTACTAATCTACTAAAAAATCTTTAGTTGTTCCTCATTGCCTATTCAACATATACAAGAATCTCAAGCCCTCTAAAATTAGGCACTCCCTGTCCAATCATATAATATTCTCCATATACAGTATACTTCAACTAAAATGGGTTATTCTTTCTTTTGATCTTGTTCTCCTATCCTATCTCATGCTATCTTCATCTCCTGGGCTGAAATCTTCTTACCTATCCTCATCTACTGCTATTCTTCCTTTCCCCAAATTCCGTGAAGCCTACTTAAAACATTATCTCCAAGAAATGAACTCTTTCTCCGTATATTTCTCAGAGAATGGTAGCCAGATTTTTCTTTTTAACTTAGAACATTTCCATGCAAAGCTGGATTTGGAGTGAGAGGACCAATTTCAAATGCCTGATGTTTCTTATGCACATGTATGTTTGTGTATGTACATACACATATCTCTATGTAGTTATGTAATGAATTATGATATCATATTCATAATATAATATAATATATATTTCTTATCAACTCTTGATAGGCTGAGAATTGTTTATATATGTTCCCCTACTATGCACTCAGTTATCTTGCTAGATCAGAACTTTACAGAAAGTTACAGTAAAATACTTGATAATTTTCATCTAAGTGTCTAATCTTCTAGCAGCAGGCTGCTCTGTAAAATACAAAGTCAGGAAGAGGGCAAATTACTCAGAGGACCCACCAAAATTAAAACCTGACTTCTCGAAGAATCCAAGAAAAAAATTTCCTATAAATCAATTTGAAATAACTTGTGAGCTTAATTGAAGCCACAGATTACAAAAAGGGAAATGAACCTGTTTCATACAACCATATTCCAGTGCCTTAAAAATCAGATTTATTTTGATAATATGATTTAGGTCGTATTGACTAAAAGTTAAGTTCTAATGCTTTTTCATATTTATTATCTCTGCCTTCACACTATGAAAATTTTGATTTTAATCTAAGTAGGAGTTGGTGATGGGGAAGAGGTAATTCATCCTCTGGTTCATTCTGCTAGGTCAGAGATTTGGAAGAACCATGGTGTTCACATTTTTAATCTTTCCCCTTTGAACACAAATCTTTCACAGTTAATTTTAAGTTACTCCTTTCTCCTTATTGGTGTTGATAAAAACCATATATCAACTTCTTATATGTTTAAACAAAACCATCCTTCTTTGACATTTGCTAACTTTCCTATTATGAAAATATATGTTTTTGTTTGTACCAGTGCAGTGTGAACATTTTTATTGTTTTATAATGAGCAAGTTATGGTTTTTATGCCATAAATTCCATAAAGTACAAAGAAAAGAAATATATCCATTTGAGGAAAATATCCAGAATAATTTTCAACTCATGGGTATGAAATTATTGTGATATACTTTAATATTTATTTTTAAGGTGCATTTTCTTAG
Source organism: Myrmecobius fasciatus (assembly GCA_023553655.1). NCBI lineage: Eukaryota > Metazoa > Chordata > Mammalia > Dasyuromorphia > Myrmecobiidae > Myrmecobius > Myrmecobius fasciatus. The sequence continues at coordinate 23,075 of JAJPUD010006515.1, forward strand.
TTTAGTGTTTAAAACATAATGCTATGGTTCATGAACTATTAGAGTATTCATTACAGAAGACTACATCATTTTCTGGCTCCTCCAGTCTAAAAGGTCCTCCATAAAAATATTGTTGTCTGTACATAATAACATCAAATGAGTCCTGAGATGATAATATTTATAATATCATTTCATTCAATTATATTTTCAGTAACATGTAAATTGTTTCAAATTTCCTTTGGTTTCTGTTTTCCAGACACAGTTGTTTTACTGTCTTTACTTTTTGTTTATTTATTTTTGACTTATTTAGATTCAGCATCTTATTTCAAAGTCAATAAAATAAAAATATCAAAATTATTGCTAGTTGCTGCCTAGTAGTGATATTTACTTTTTACTTTCAATTCAGGTTTAAATGCTGACCTGTTTACAGCCAAACATAATTTAAATATACCATTCACTTTTCAGAAGGAATCCAAGATATTATTCCTCTATAATTCTTCATGTAGTTGAACTTTCAAGTACATTATTTCTTAAAATTAAATGTTCTGATATACCATTTATCAAAAGAAAAATTTGAGGTAGTATGATGTTGTAGATAGCATTTGGATCAGTAAGAGCAGAGTTTGAATTCTGATTCAGGTACACAGTAGTTGTATATCATGGCTTCTATGATGCAACCCAGCTGTATATCTATGATCATTTCAATGTAACAAGGATACTATCTTTCACGATTCATTTATTTTCCAATTCAATTTATAGAGAATATCCTAACAATTAAAACTTCCTTAATATGCAATGTGTTGTCTCACAATTTCCTCTCATAAAAATTCTTTATATATTTTCTAGAAAATTGCTTGTCAGAAATTTATAAAAGATGTCCATGCTAATGCCAATAGTTTCATTTAACCAGAAGTGCTTAAACATGGTTATGTCACAATCTGGTTAAATCTATGGACCCATCCTTCTCCCCCCAAAAAATATATATTTATTGCCTACATTTAGAATTAAAAGGATAAACATATTTTATTTAAACATTTTTGAAAATAAATATGTATTTCAAGTCACTTTCTACAGTTGTTTTACTCTCTATTCCCAACTGGTGATTTCCTTCTTTAACCTCCATTTTAAGAGAGATTTTAGCACAACTAACCTTTCTTCTTCTCTGCATGCATTATCTTCAATTAGAATGTTTGCATCTTGTAGGCAATGTGTGACACATAAATGTATAAAAAGTGCTCAATAAATTCTTATTAGCTTGTGTGAAGTTAGGTGATTCATTTAACTTCTGTCTGTTGTCCTCAGTTTGCTCATCTGTAAAATGGGGATAGTAATGCTACTTAATTCTCATGGTGAGGATCACATGAGATTTTATATATATATATATATATACAATTGTTTGCAAAACTCAAAATATCCATTTTTTATTATATAAACTGTGATGAATCTATAAAATGAAAGAAAACAAATTAATTAAGCTGTTTTTGGGGAATTATCCTGAAAAGGAAATATTGGCTGATGAAATTCATAATTCCTTAACCTACTTTGTCCATATAGTAGAAACAACTCATTTCTCAAATATTGCTCTATTCAAATGCATTAAGATATCACTCAGAAACTATTAGCAAAAGAAAAACATTGGCATATCTCTATAGAGGGTTAACTTTAAACAAATAAAAGAATAATGAAGTCACTTTATAAGATGCCTAGATAAAATTATTGGTTTGAAGAATTTTCTAATTCATTGTTTTTTCAAAAATCTTGCCAGCTTTTAATTTAATTTTTATTTTTAATCTTTTGCAAATTTAACAACTATAGGCTATTAATAAAAATCTTTATTTGGCATTTCTATAATTATTTGAAAGAATTAGCATCAATTTTTAAATGTTGATTATTTACATTCTTTGATAACATGGATAGAATGTAATGTTTAAAGACAAATCCTATTATTTAATAACCGTTTAAACTTAGCAATGTGATAGAATTCTTAAAACCTTAGTTTTCATTTTTGTAAAATGGAAATAAAAACAAAATTTATCAATCTCACAGGATTGTTCTGAGACAATGTATATAATAAACAAAAGATAATATAAGCAAAGTATTTGCAAAGCTTAAAGAATTATATTAATGTAAACTATTGCTATCTATTGAAAAATGAACTTATTAAAATATTTATGTAAATTATTTATAGACTGTAGAAGTTATCTTTTTATCAAAAATATTCATGTCAGTGGTTGTTTATTAATATTTTTGTCTCATATTTGTTGCAACTGCCCTATTTTATATGAACAAATTGATCTGTATTATTTTGTCTGTTTTCTTTTATTTGTTCAACAAATAATTAGTTCTCTCTCAAATCCACCTCTGTAAAATACATCTTATTCAATTTTTTTCCATTTGTATGATTTACAAAAATATTTACATTATTGATTCAGTTGAAATTTATGGTAGCATGTGGTATATGATGTGAATCTAGCATAATTTCTATCAATAAATTTTGTTAGCAATTATTTTTTTGTAAATAATTATTTACTTTGTAAATGATTTATAATCTGTTATTGGTTGAACACTTGTCTCATATGATTTTAGAATAAAAACATATACATATATTGACTTCTATTCATTTCCCCCCATTCTTGATCTAGAACCAGATACTTTTAGAAATAGTGATAATGAATCCAGTGAACTGGCAGTAAGATAATTGGTAAAGGCACCAAATGAGAGAGTTCAGTCATGTGAAGAATTCAAAAAGGTCATTCTCTTTAAGAAAAAGTGAGTTAATTTAGGAGAGTTTACAGACAAAATGAAGAGATAACAATAGATATCATAAATGGTAAATATGAAATAGACTAGAGAGAGAATATAACAATTAAGTATGGAAAAGAAAAGTCACCCACAGGAACTCACAATTAACCAGGAAAAGGGAAATACTTCATTTGAGGTTGGAGTATGTCTTTAGCTGGCAGGCTAAATTCATAGAGGAGTTTAGCATCCTGAAAGAGTTATTTAGCTATAAGAAGGCGAACTACACCATGAGGCAGAGTGACATGGTGGGCTTAATCCAAAGGGGTTCAGCAAAGATTGTGGGAGCCATGGACAGATGTATAATTATGCAAATTAAATCTCAGGGGTTTGACATAACAAGGATTTCTGATTGGGCATAGCAAGTGGGGGCTACCCATCACCTCCATAGAGGGTGGGACTATAAGGTTGAACTGATCCCCATCAGTGCCCTTTCCTGTTTGCCTCAGAGAGTCATTTTGTCAGTGCTTTAGGCTTTCTCTGTCAAACTCACATGGGTATTCAGAACTTCAGCATGAGTCCACCTTTCTCTTTTATATTTTCCTATATAATTACCCTTCATATGTTTTTATTACATATTACTTTACAGAAATTTAAAATCATAATTTTATAGTTTTATGTGACTGAGAACATTTATTTAGAATCATATAATTTTATATTTGGGAAAGATATTAGAGATAATCTAATCCTCTTCTCTAATTCTACAGATGAAATAAATTTGGTCTCCAAGAGATTAAATCATTTGTCCAAGCAAGTACTATCTTGTTCTTAAGTAGGGGGGAGAACAATAATTCTTTAAGTGAAGTGGTTTACGCTTAGCAACAAGGAAATCTTTAATTTTGTAGTTGCAGAGAAGAGAGACTGAGATCAAAACTAACTTAGAATTCTGTCCTTGAAGAGAAAACTCACATAAAGGCTATTAAATTACACACACACACACACACACACACACACTCACACACACACATATACACACACACACATACACACAAAGGAATGAAATTTTTATCATTTAAGATTATTTATAGCATGCAGGAAGAAAAAAGCACATGATATAATATCATTGCAGTGTTGCATAACTGTGACAGGGAATTTCCTAAACTTAAAACAACATTTTGAGTTTCTGAGGCCACCTACTGCCTCCTCAAGGTAAAGCTTATTGGGGCAGCTAGGTGGCTCAGTGGTTAGAGCACCAGCCCTGAAGTCAGGAGGACCTGAGTTCAAATCTGGTCTCAGACACTTCCTAGCTGTGTGACCCTGGGCAAGTCACCTAACCCCAATTGCCTCAGCAAAAAGCAAAAGAAAAGGTAAAGCTTATTGCTCAATTAAGAAATAAAGTTTGTTTGTTTTGTTCTTAATAAATTTATCATTATGAAAATAACATTCAAGTTATCAAATGGATAAGGAATACCAAGTTACTAATCCTGACTTTAGCAGTAATTTTGTATTAAACTTCCTGGACCTCATTCCCTTCTCCATAAAATAAATAAGCAATTATTGAATACCTATTAAATATGTTGATCAGAATGCTAGATAGGTGTTTATAAAGAAAATAAATTTTAATATTGCTCTATCTTGTTGAATCAGACATTTCAAAAAAATAAAAATTAATTTCCAAACTAAGTACCATGGTCTACTTTTTAAAAGCAACATTTGTATTTAGTGACACTTTGGACTCATTATTATTCTAGTACTACCCTTAAGAATTGCAGGTAATTTTTAAAAAATGGTATCATTTTAATCCTTGTTCTGGTATGTCCTCCCCTCTGTTAGTCACCAGATATTAGGATAAAAGTTCTATTTATCCAATTAGCATCAATTTATAAAGTGATGTTAATTTTGCAGTTATAAAAACTAAATACAAACAATTCCTCCAAAACTAAGATTGTACTCATGCCTAAGTTCACTCAGACTTAATGCACTTTCTACTTAGCATAGGATGTACCCAATGATGGCTAATGAGTGAAAAAAAACAACTTTAATCCCTGCCACTTAACTTCAAACAGATTTGTATATGGTCTCCTGCTCTTGGACTTCTGGGGACATAACTCTGCCTACTTTTCAAAGCACACAAAGTATTAGCCATCTTATTTCCCTTCATTGAAAATATGAAAACATAATGAAGCAAAGAAAGAGGCCTTTATATATACTTATCTCATGTCATCCTTGTTAGGTGATGGTCTCCCTATTTGCAGCCATTGAGGCTAAGTCCTGTAAGTACATTGAGTTTAATATTTATGAAGTGAAATAGGCTAAGTGATTGGGTGTCTGAACTAACTACAGTATTATTTTGGTGAACACTGGAGTGGAACCAAGGTTGGAGTGGAGGAACAAGGTTACCCAAGAAGGAATGAAGGAATATAAGTTGTAAGTAGACTAGGTCATAAGTCTCACACAAATCAGAGTGTACCTGCACCTAATATGAGACAAGAGGATAAAAATTATATATATATATATATATTAGAGGCAATCATCATGTAGCCATCTGAGCAGAATCAGTTAAGAAATGCCTTTGCAAGTTCAAAATAGGGATCAGGTCAAACAGGCTCCCAAGTCTTATAATACAAGTATTGTGCTTTGTTAGAGGTAGAATTAATTTTCAAGGGAATAGAAAAATCTAGACAACCTTAGAACTAAATTTAACGAGATGAGGACTATTTTATCATAAAAAGACTTCAATTACTGTTTTTTTTTTCCTTTTTCAATCAGTTTTCTTCTAGAAATTTAGCCTATTAGTTGAGTGCTTGCATTTTTTTTATTCATGTCTTTTGTTCATAGACACACGCACACACTTTTTTTTTTTTTTTTTTTTTTGTGCTTTTTGCTGAGGCAATTGGGGTTAAGTGACTTGCCCAGGGTTACACAGCTAGGAAGTGTTAAGTGTCTGAGACCAGATTTAAATTCAAGTCCTCCTGACTTCAGGGCTGGAAGCACACACATTTTTAAGAAAGAAGAAATATCACAGAACTGAATTGGAGAGTAGCAAATGCAAAGCACCAAGTAGAAAGATTTTTGATGAGAGAGACAGACAGAAAAAGACAGAGAAAATACTACACTAACTTTCATGGACATAGTGAAATAACAGCAGGCATTTTCTATCTCATATATATGTATACACATACACACACACACACTTCGGATAAAAATTTTATATTCTTCTTCTGAAAGTAGTTATTATATTTGTGCAGTGCTGATCTGAAGTCCCTGGAGCTCTCCGTGAAGAAAATAAATATGTTCTGCTTAACTGATATGCAAATAAGCAGGAATATGATAACCATCTATAGATAGTGAAAGGTGAAAAACCAAAGAGAAGAAATTTAAGATAGCTAGAAGATTATTAATTGGACACTGAAAAACAGTTGATGACTTTGACCAGATTTGGAAAGAAATATTCTGAATCTGACCTTGTAATGAAGAATGTTCTAACTGGACATGTTTAGAATCCGTTTTCTTATATACTACCTAACTGTGCTTAGCCTTCTCAGTAATATAGTTTGTACATAGCTTTCTTATAGCTACATAGATAAACTTTATTCCTTGAAAGAGTGTGTACTCTGATTACTTTCTTACCTTGTGAAATTTCTTACAATCTAGCTAAAACTCTTAAAGTATCTTTTCTTCATTCTTCCTGAAGTCCTAAAGTATCTGCCTTCTTTTGTTTAGTCAAATCCCCTACTTTAGGCCTACAAAGAATTTTTTTCAGGACTAAATCTTCCACCTATCCTAATATACCTTTTCCAGTTTTCTGAATTTGATAATGCTTTAAATTTTCTGTTCAATTGTCCTCAAGTAGTATTAGAATGTGTATGCTGAAAAGAGGAAGAAAGAAGGAGCGATTAGAGCATTTATAATATTCTATGTACCTGCAATAGAAAAAATGTTCATCTTCTTAAATTTGTTTTTCTGTATTATGACTATACCATTATTTGATATAACTCACTTTGATAAATGAGTTTATCTCTTTCACCATTATTACTCTTTTTACATTTCTGTGGGAGACTCCTTAGAGTAAAATTATAGAACTCAAATACACTCATATTTATAAGCGAATTGTGTTGTATTGTGTAAATGTGTATTTATTAAAATATGCATATATAAATATATACATGCATCTACTGATACACAAAAACATACAGTTATCCCTTCTGCATTGCAGTTGTTAGGAGGATTTGTTCGTCATGATCTGGAAAATCTGAGTAAAATTTTTTGATTCTCCTTTCATGCCAAAGAACTCGGAATTGTTAGCATATTAGAAAATAAAATATGTTTCTATTATATAATACTATACATATGTTTTATGCATTTATGAACTTCTAAACTTTTTTATGCCATCAGCTGGTCTTCACATTTTGCCTATGATTTCAACAAAAATCCCTCCAAATTTTTATCTAATTTCTTATTCTGACCCAATTTATTGAAACTGTGATGGAGAAAGTAGAAGAAATAACTATATCTTATTTTACTACATAGGTATTCTGTACATATGTGGATATATGCTTATTCTGTGCATCTGTCTACATGTGCATATGCATAAACATATATTTACATTTAGTGCACCTAATTCTCAATATAGTGTACCTGAATGTTTACTTGTAATAACAGATTCCATGTCTATAAATTATGATATACTTCCATCCATTGCATTGGGAGTGTTTTAATTATAAAATGGGATTATTCATTGACTTCCCTATCTACACTTGTCATATGCTGATGTCATTATGAAACTTCATCTCAAATGCAAGGAAAAATTCTATTATTTGTTGAATAAGTAGTCATTAAGTACTTTTGCAATAGACACTACACAAAGTTTTATGGATACAAAACAAAAACATTGTTTCAGCTTTTCATACATTGTTCCTACACTATTACATAAATGTGTGTGTATGTATACATGCATACATATATATATATATATATACATATATATGTTATTTTTAAATTATTGGAGACTAAATATAGTTTTTGTTTGTTTTGTTTTGTTTTGTTTTGCTGAGGCAATTGAGGTTAAGTGACTTGTCCAGGGTCACACAGCTAGGAAGTGTTAAGTGTCTGAGACCAGATTTGAACTCAGGTCCCCTGACTTCAGGGCTAGTAAACAGTTGTGTGGGGAAATACTAGTACATTTCTATTACATCTGATTACCTAAAATGGAAATCTTTTTAATAGGAAATTAGGAAATAAAAAAAGATTTTGAATCCATTGCATTGTTGGGTGATTAACAATATATCAAATATAATGTATAATGCTTGAATCTTTTTGATTACAATGTGTTTCTACTTAAAAACTACACATTCAATTAAAATTAACAATTTCTTTCCTTCCTTCTTCAATGTTTTGGTGGAAAGTAAGCTAATTCTGTTTCTTTTAAGCTTGTTGGATGCTACAAGTTGTATCACTGGCCTTGACTTTTGTCTTGCTGCTAGATTTTGATGACTCTGGAATAAAAGAGTGAAGCTGATTATTTTGTGCAACAAAACTAATTCATGCACAAGTCAAGACATCCATGATATCATTAGTCCTCATTAAAAACAAAGGACAGTGAATAAAGGACAATATGGAAAAGCATTATAAAAGAGAAAGACAGATTGATAGATAGCACTAATAGTGAGAAGAAATATACTCAATAATTCATTCAATTTAACAGACATTGTGTATATATATTCAAGATAATGAAAAAACCTCATCCTCCAAAAAGAGTCTCTAACTTTATCAATATAGATCTTTTGAAGTGACAAAAAAGTAAATATGCTAAAAATTAAAGAATTAGAAATTAACCAAACAAAAATTAAATTGAATGTTAAATTGTTGACCATTGATTTATTTTTGTATAATATTTTCATTGATTTAATTTTGTAAAATCCTTGTATTTTGTAAAAAATAAAATTCTCACCTGTCAAAAAATACTGTATAAATTATGTAATTCCAAACTTTTTTCTAAGCACAGAGATATCAGTTATAAAATTTGAAAAAAAATTGATTGGATTCATTAGCTTTTAAGATGACCAAGACACCTGTCAGTTTCATTTGATTTTCTGTTGACTTTCTTATATGTTTACTTACTGACCCCTGTTTAAGACAGCTTTTGATATCCCATCCTTTATCCATCTTTCTTTCAGTATTAGAAGTCCCAGCAATGGACATAGTAATGGTGCCAAAGACCATAACAGCAGTATTAATGCTGAATAGAATGAGGAAGGGACAATAATGTTTATAGAAATATTAATAATCACTATGGTTAAAAATTACACATCCTCTCACTTTTACTGGAGCCTATTTAAAGAGAAGAATCCTGGATGTCTGGCATAGGAAGTACAATCTTTTCTCTCTAAGAATCAGAAGTCAATTTGGCTGCAGGTACTTTTAGCATTGGTGGTTCTGAAGATCATGTTTTTGAACCTATTGTTTATTTAAATCTCTGTTATATTGACATCTGGTGAGAATGACAAAAGTTCCCAGTTTTTTTTTTCTGATGCCATCTTTTGAGGCTGCATTGAGACGTACATCAAATTCTATGAAGGGAATGTCTCTGAGACTATTAATCAACTCTAGCAAGAAGCAATGAAGTAGCATGCCACTGAAAGAAACTCTATACAACTGGTAGATAGGCATCTTAATAACCAGTTATTTCACCATTTTTCTTTAATATATATTAGTTTGCCTGTAGACATACCCAATTAGCATTATATTAATATTTATATGATTAATATTTTATTGAAATTAGAATATTTATCTTGTAAAATTAATGGGTTAGTTAACATTTCTTCAGCTGATTAGTTTTTATCACAATCAAATAAATCAAATTCAGAAAAATATTATTTAGAAAAGAAGGTAAATAGTAGCCTTGGGCCAGGACTAAGTTTTTTGAGTTCCCAAACCCCATCGGTTTTACACAGGAGGTCTAAAGGTAGAGAGGGTAATTCCTCACTGTCCCTTATAAATAATTCATGACCCCTCCCTTATCCAATATATTGCAATTAGAGGTGCTTTTTGGGACACTAGATTGACTCAGAGATGTTAAATTCATATCCCACTAGCTGGACACCGGCAAAACTCCAAATAGAACCTACTGTTGTTCAGTCATTTTTCAATTATGTCTGACCTTTTGTGACCCCCATTTGCAGGTTTCTTGGCAAAAGAATGGGAATGGTTTGTCATTTCCTTCTCCAGATCAAGCAGGGTTAAATGATTTGTCTAGGGTCACATAGCTGGTATGTATGAGAGATCAGATTTGAACTCAGAAAGATGAGTCTTTCTAGCCCCAGGTCCAGCACTCTATACAGTGTGTCACCTAGCTGCCCTAAATCAAAATCAAATGTCATTAAAAATGTTTAACAAAATAAAGAAAAATATAATACAACATAGATAAAATATCTAACATGTGACCAGTAGGGATTCAATTATATTTGAGTTTAACATTCCTGAACTAGATGATTGCTAAGGACCCTTCACACTCCCAAACCTTATAGTTTTGGATGATGTAGAAAAATGTTACAGTGGTCTCAAAAAAGGAAGACAACCTTTGTTCTCATACTGCTTCCAGAGGAACTCATGCAATTAAATATTCTTAGCAAAGTTTGTGGATATTTTTAAATTAAGTTTAAAAAGAGTCATGATTTAATGTAAACTTTGTAATGCAAGGAAGACAATGTTTTGTATGGAAAGAACTAGTCTAATTATTAACTGAATATCCTTAGTTTCTTTATCTATAAAATGAAAGACATACCTCTTGAGATTCCATCTAACATTAAATAAGAGGAATATCTTGGATAACTTCAATGTTCATTCTAGTTTAATATTACATGATCCCATCTTGAAAATTTAGTGCAAAGTATATTAAATAAATAGAAGTGTTTTCAAATGGACAATAATTTCATTTATTTCTTGTTATCTATCTTCTCTCAACGCAAATTTATTTTTTAAAATGTTACATGCTTTAAAATACATTGCAAAATTAAGGCTTATGATGAATATTTAAAACCAAAGTAGATATGCAGACCTGTATAGTCAGCTTGTTTTCCAAGCTGACTCAAAGTTATTATCTTGTGTTCACAATATTTTCATGCCAAATTCATTGTGTTTGCTTTGATTTACATGGCTTCCTGAATCCCTTTGGTGTTTGTTTTATATACTCAGCCTGGATAGATTTATCTGGAACCAGTAAACTTCATATGGTGTCTTCCCAAATCATATGTTGTCCATATACATTTGAAATGTAGCCCAGATTTTCCTAAAGAGAAGAAAACAAGAATGCAGGAAAGTGACCTCAGTTTAAGGCTTGCAGAAAAATCTGATACAAAACTATTTTCCCTTGTTATTTTTCATTTAGCTCTCAAGATCTCATCTAGTTCTACTTAGCCACCTTAATAATAATAGCATAAGCCCATTTGCTCAGCAGTAGGATGGTATTGCTCTGATATATCACCAGTGAACATTTTAATCATATACACTTTGATGGCATGTTCAATGAATGATTTTTGATGATTCAATAAGAGGAGAAGGCTCATAAAAACTAAAACGAAAGCCTTAGGGCAGATGTTTATATTGTTTGGATCACAATTTTCCACTGATAAAAGTACAATAATTTGTTTCAATTTCACACAAAAAAAGAATATGCTATATGTTAGAGGCTTAAATTAAATTACAGGATTTTAAAAATTAGATATTTAATTTCAATACTTAAATTTGCACCCTAACATTCTAACAGGATCAATAATGATGGATTAAAAATCTGAATCAGACCATTAATTGTTTCTCGTTAGTCTTTATTGTGTTTTATCATGTTGTTCTTATTGTCACTTCTGCCCTTCCCAGCATCATTAATATCTTATATTCTACTCTTCTTTGCTCTTCTGACAAAACAGAGAAATGATTTGGAAGACTATTTGTAGTCAGGGTTATAATGTTTCTTTTATAACATCACATTTGGCTAAAGTTTTAAGATGAGCAGAGGAAAAAAAACATAAAGTTGGCTTTTACTTTGACAATTAAGTTAAATAAAGCTGTTGTAGGCTTGCTTTTCTCTATTCAGAACAACCATTAATTTGGCTACTTCTTAAATTTTCTTTACCAGTCTAGATGCTGATTTTATAATGCATGCTCTAAATTGACTCAAATCATCCTTTCCTTTCTTTAGTTTTATAAAATTATTACACAATTGTGCATTTTCTTGCCATTCTCTCTTTTTCTAATGATATAAATGAACACACACACACACACACACACACCTGTTTTGCTACTAAGTAGTGAAGGAATAACCAGTGCCATTCACTTTGACAAAAGAGATTGCATTTTCCTCTAGAGGAGCATGAATACCCTTCCAAGGATGGCACATTTTGCCCTGGATGATTTTCAATATGGTTTACTTTTATTTTCTCAGTTGAGTATATAGAATGATTTGGCACTTTCTCCTTGTGGGATTTGATGGGATAGTGATATAAAGCTACAGAAATATCAGTCAGAGAGTACCAAAGCTATAAAAGTACATAAGATATTGCCAAAATATGGATTACCATTTGTATTGTGGGCTAGAATATTCATTTTTTATTGACAAAAAGAAATATAAAACTAGAAAGGTTGTTTTATGTTTTTTGTTTTGTTTTGTTTTGTTTTTTCCTGGTTTGGTTGGGGTCTTGTTTGCTTTGTAGGGTTTTTTGTTGTTTTATTTGTGGGAAGGAGAGTCTTTTTTATTTATTTATTTTTTTGTTGTTGTTGTTGCTGTGGTGGTGGTTTTCCAGATCATGACAAATTCCAGATCCTCCCTTCCCTTTGCTTTCAACTGTCAGGTATCCCATGGAGCCTTCTTTTGGCCACTTCATTGAAAGGATTTCTAAGGGTTTTTGAAAGATGTAAAGCCTCTGAGATTGGGAAAAACAAATTACAGCTTTTCTGGGAGAATTGTAGGCTTTCACAGAGCTCACAGAAAAAAGCCTTTTCTACCAGAAGAAGAAATTGGAGATGAGATCCCAATTTTTGTTGGCTGAAGTGTTTTCAGGCTTTTTGGATATATGGGACTTTACATAGCATGCCTTCAGAGCCAAATAATGAGGTCAAACTGGCCATGATGAGAGTATTGAAAATATATGAAAGATGATATATAAATTAAGTAGATGATCTGAAATGTGTTAACTAAACATGGGGAAGAAGGTTAGGATTGTAATTTTGCACCAAGAGACAATTTCAAAGTGTAGAAGTTACATAACTGATACATTAAAAACTACAATAAAGTAGGTCACTTTGAACAAAACATCAGAAAAATATAAACCAAGGAAAAAATAGCTTAACATATAACAGGCCTTGTAATATTAACATAGCTACCAAAGTAGTTTATTTACTTAGTTCAACAAAAGATAAGGGGGACTACGGGTAATAGTGGTCATATACCAACCTCCTTCTTGTGAGGAAGGGATAGGGCATACTGCTTCCAGATGAGATACAGTGAAATATAATGGAAGGGCCTTGGACAAATTTTGGGGCACATGTAAACAATCTGTTATCCATTGGGTCTGTAAGCACATGGCTGACTGCAACCTCTTTGATCTGCTTTATTTACTGAAATACTTAGCTGCATCTTCACAAGATCACTATTTAGTTGATTTCTCTTGGAAGATCTTTGCTCTTAATTTGAAAACTTAGTTGAATGCTTTTGTGAGATTGCTATGTAGCTCTGTGAATACTTCCCCTCCCCCTTTTATCTCCCATTTAGTTTTTTACATTTTAAAGGAAGAAGATCAAGCTGGAGGTTTTAGTCTAGTAAATTTTGACATGTAATAAGGGCAAACTTCCAAACATCTCTGAGTGTGGGAGCTACTCCTTTGACCTTTTAATACTCACAAGGTCAGTATCTACAGATTAATCTATCTCCTCAAATGAAAGTGATATGAACCATAAGCTAGCTTTAGAGAAGACTACTTTAAAGATTCTCAGGAATTTCTAAAAACAAGCCCCTCCAATTCCTATTGTGAAATTATAATCAGGTCAATTCTCCCAGTGAAGCCAGATTCCATTGTTAATCAATCCATCTTGTCTGCAACTTCTGAGAATGTCTTTGAGACAACCTTGATGGGAACTCAAGTTTTCTTAGATTTAAGAAAGTCTCAACTAGCCAATACACATTCTTGTCACTCCCTAGATCCCATCTTTATTTCTTCCTCCTCCCTCTGAACTATAAAATTCTTCTTGCTCCCTCCCCAAAACAAGTTGATTAATCACTTGAGTATGCCTTGCTTAGTCCTAGTTGATTAAGTCCACAAACTATTTCATGTAAATAAAATGGCATCTTTGAAACCTCTAATAGTTGTCTCTGATATAATTTGTTTATCCTGTGAATTGAACCAATACTATTTTAAATTCTTTTACAATTATGCTTTCCCAAATATACTTTATATTCCCAAACATACAAATATACTCATTACTTCATCTGGTCCCTATATTTTCACCTCGAAAGTACCAATGATGGAAAGAAGGACTGAAACTCATGTTCAAAGGGCCATATCTCAATCATGGAGATAGTGAGCCCAAGCTCTCCTCCCTTACATCATTGTCTCTTACCAGGAGTTTTAGTAAAGGAGTCCAATGAAAACCAGAATTCTGACTAAGAAAGGGAAATAGAAACTGGGGAATGTCCTTTTGAGAAGTTTCAAAAAACTTCTCATTTACCACATGATTATTCACGTAGAAAAAAATTTAAGCATATTCATAAATGTTCCAAAATCTCTCCAAGGCAATTCCATTAAATTTTACCATATTTCTTCTCCAACTTTCTCCATGGAGGAATACATACATATATATATATATATATATATGTATATGTATGTACATATATATATGTATATATATGTACATATATATATATCAGTGGTATCCTGCATGTGTGTCATTCCTCATTACAATGACATTTTGTAAGGTATTACTGGTTATGATTTGATCAACTCAGGTAAACTTAAAGTAAATATTTTAAAGGTTGTCACATGAATATGGAAAACATAATTAAAACTAATGGGTAAAAGGAAGAGAGAAAAAAAGATTTCACCACAATGTAAGGAGGAATTTTGTAATAATTTCCTCCAAAAATATAATGAAAAGACTAATTTAAAGAGGTAAATTTCTCTGAAACAGAGGTTAGATAAGCAGTTATCAACAATATTTGAAGAGAATTCATGGTTGGAATTTACCAAGATAAATTCTAAGGTCCTTTCTAATTTTAACGTACTATAAACCTAATAATAAATACTAATTTAACACTGGCAATGAATTTTAATTCTATTTAATTAAATATTAACAAATGATTGTTGAATTGATTGATTAAATATCTCCTATGTATAAGGGACTGGAATTATAAACACAAATGTACTAGTGTTCTTGCTTCTAATAGTTAAGTTTAATAGTCATTCATTCATACATTCATAGATTTGAAACTCAGTCTTACCCTATCCCCATTTCTTACAAAGGAAGAAACTGAGAGGTGTGAGAGGATTTATTTATAATCAAATGAATAGCAAGCAAAAGAGGCAAGATATGAATCTAGGTCTTGGAATTCAGATACAATGAGATTCCCATTATGCCATGTTGTCTTCAACATTTTTTTTAAATTATAAAATTCTTATAAAAATCTCTAATCAAAGGTACTAGTAGTTTCTTTGTGCCCATAGGTATTCTCCCATTTTTCTTTATTCTTCTCCTTGTTTAGCTAAACATTAGAAATGAAAGATATTTTAGAAGTTATCAAAGCCAGTACACTCCTATTACAAAAAAAAAAAAAAGATACTAGGTGATTTGCAGTCTCAGAAGAAAGTCAGGCCAAAATTTCTTGAATTCCAGACCAACCTGCTTGACACTAAGCAAAAATGAAGTACAATAATGGAGCAGTGAACAATCAGTTGTTCCTGATAAAGAGAACTTCTATGACTTTAAAAATCTATTTCAAAATGAATTTTATATTCCTATGTATTTTCGTATTCCCCCCAAAAGACCCCAAAATACATTCACATATACATCTCCTTTTCGAGGTATACTTGTATAGCAGTCAAAGGAAAATCTTTATTAAAAACCATCTTATACAATGACTGATATGTGATAGCAAACCATTCTAGAAAGCTCAGCTTGAATTGAAAATGTGTAAACTTGATAACGTCAAATAGAACAATCAGACTATATGAACTAGGTGAGGTCATTTTGAAATGCTAATGATTGCAACATAGCTGTCAACTTTATAATTCTAAACCATTCAATTTCTTATACAAAGGATCATATCATTCTATATAGATCAAAATATATTGAAATAAATTGAGGAAATGTGTGCTAACACTTTATACAGTCTACTTAGCATCTTTTCAAAATGTTGACAGCCATGCAGAGTTATCAGCTTGGAGTTTACCATTATTGTTCAATTGTACATTGCGGTGTAAATTTCTTTCTGAAAATTTTAGTCTAAGGACCTATGAATAAGACAGAAACTCTTTTCAAGTATTAATGAATTTTATACAAATGAACTGCTTAACAAATAGAAATAATATTAGAAATGATATGAGGATTTTAAAGCCAAGCATAGATGTTAGGTACAATAGCATGAGGAAATCAAGTCAAAGAGAATTTAAATGATATTTCAGCATCATATAGCTAGAAAATGAGACAGAATTTGAACAGCAGCTTATCCAGACCAAAAGTAAAATATCCATTATACTATACTCTGTCTATAAATTAAAATAAGAAATGGGAAGATAGACTATATCCTTAGGAAGTAAAATTCTCACTTATTATCTGAAGTTGACTTGGTGAAGAAAAAATAAAGCTCTTTTTAACTTCTATTGATATGTCATGAGAAATGTTAAAAATAGGATTTAATTCTTTAAAATAAATCTATAGATTATGTATATAAATTATATAGATTTATAGACATTTTAAAATTGTCTTTTCATGAATATTTCCAAAAAGAAATTTAGATATCTCAAAAATGTTAATTTACATGAAAAGTAACACACCTCAATCAGTTTTTTTTACCTTCCTTTTTACTCAGAAATTAGTTTAATTGTCCTGTTAATGATTTTTTTAAAAAATTGTACATTTGTGCAAAGACTTTCATAACAAATGAATACTATTATTTTAAGACCTAGAATATAAACATACAGTGAAATATCATAGCAATGGAAATTTAAATACATTTGTTTTTTCAATATGTATGTTAATAATTTTCTGCACCTTTCTTTTTCTATTGTTTGCTAAGAAATTAGTCACTTTAAGTTACACAAGATTAATAGTAGCATAAATGTCTGCTAATCCATAGATAAGCTCAAAATGTAGAAAGAAATGTGAAATTCCCAGAACTCTTAAACTAATCCACTTTTACAATGACCTAGACAGACAAGCATTTCCTCAGAGAATAATTCAATTTCTGGGAGACAGTAATGCTAAAATATACTTGATTTATATAGCATTCCACTGTCACAAAGGAGCTGTTTCCAAGAAGAAATCATCTGAAACTAGCAAACTACTTTTATTTGTAGATTGTCATAATTTCTCATGATATGGATAGCATTTTACCTTCAGCCTATAGGAATATAAATTTTAACATTAATTACAGTGTTTTATACACAAGTGTGCCTTCACTTAGTAAGAAAAATCAAAAGAGCAAGTGGATTTGCCAAATCAAATTCAGATCTATTCATTATCATTAACAAACGTTGACTTTTAGAACAAAGAAAAATAATTCAAACTCTTGCTAACATTTTTATATTTAGATATTTCAATATTTGTCTAACACATTTTGCATTAGCAAGTTCTGTAAATTAATACTTATACATGATGTGTTTAGGCACCAAATAATATGTCTTAGGAGAGCAATTTCTGGTTCCAAATGATGTCTTTGGGGTTCAGCATCAAATGTTTAGATTAATATAGACACCAAATGTTGGGGTTCAGTCATTTGAAGAATTCACAATGGCCATTCTCTCTGCAAAGAGTACATTCATTTAAGAGAAAAGGTTATAGACCAAATGAAGAGATACTAAACACGCTGAGAGTGGTAAATATGAAATAGAGTTGGGAGAGCATGTAGTTAGCAAGGAAAAGGATTTTTAACAATTAATGATGGAAAAGACAAGTTCCTTAGTGGAACTCACAATTAACCAGGAGTTAGGGAATACATCATGAGGTTTAGTATACCCTTTGTGACAGGCTAAATCATAAGAGGGATTTTAGCACCCTCAAAGAGCTCCTATAAGAAGGAGAAAGATATCATGAGGTATGGTGGGAGGATTAGAAAAGAGACACCATGTGACAGAGTGCTTTAGCAGACTGACCCAAAAGGGGTTCAGCAAAAATGAAGTGGGCCATAGACAAGATGTATAGGGGAAATTTAACCTCAAGGGTTTGATAAAACTTGGATTTCTAACTGAACATAGCAGAATGGGGCTGCCCATGACCTCCACAGAGAATGGGACTGTAAGATTAAACTGATCCCTATTAGTACCCTTCCCTGATTGCTTCAGGGAGTCATTTTATCAGTATTTCAGACTTTCCCTTTCAACCTAGTTCGTCAGTATCTCATCACATATATACATAAATGTGTGTTGTATATGTATATGTACACACATATAATAAATACATATATAAATACATACACAGACCTATCTCCTTTCTATTTTGTATAGCATTTATATGTGTATATGTTTGAATAGAACAATAATAATCTGACCAGTGAAGTATGGCACTGTGAAAGAGGATAAGACCTGAAAGAAAACTTTCAGTTTTTGATATTTCAAATATTTATATTTTTCTAGGTCAACCCAAGCTTCCTTGCAGAGCAACAAATGACATATATATCTAGTACTTTGGACTCTAAGGACTCTTGTTAAAAATGAACAGGGGTTCTGGCCCAGGAAAAAGAAAAAAAATGAGAAAAATTATTTTCAATCAAAATTATTTCAGCAAATAAAGATTTATCAGTCTTAACAAGATTTTCCTTTAATATGCGAATTCTTCTTTTCAGATAAGCTACTTTCATAAATTAGTCTGAATTAATTTAAATCAGAATAACACCAAGACTTCAGAGAATTGAAGTTTTGATTGAGAAAAGAAAACTTAAAGCAGATTTGAATAGAGAATTCTGGATGATCCTAACGTTCTCAATTTCCTATTATTGGGGTAAGAAGTCTAGAAGTAGGCAAGAGTATAAAAAAAATGAAAGTGGTAGGATAATCAAAAAATATTGTATCTACTATGGAACATTGTTTAATTCCCTGGTGATCACCATTTTGATACTGTGATTCATTTCTATAGATCAACATTGTCTGAGTTAAGAGAGCAAAACTAATTTGAAATGTCATAAACTTTCCTATCCCCATTTCAGCTTACTTCCTTCATCCATTCTCAGCAGCTCACAAGCTAATCTCCCAGTCCTTTACTTACTAAGAGAAGTAGAATAGGGGAAGACAATTTTTCCAATCAATGGGGGGAAAGGTAGGGAATAATTTCCCAAGATCTTGTGATCTTTTTATCATCTGAACTTTTATGATAAGAACAGATATTTAAGGGATTTCCACTCTTTAAATAATTATTTTTTTGAATTTTATTTTAATAGTTTTTTTCTGGTAACATATTTTCATTAATCTATTTCACTATTCCTATTGTGTGGGATTCTGTTACTTATAACAGATCTTAGCTAAAAAAAGAACAAAGTCTCCTATTGCATCTAGGGATATACACATCTATACATCCTTTTCCTTTGGTCTCTTGAGGATACATACTTAGTTATTGTTGGGTCAAAGGGTATGCACAGTTTTCTAGTCATTTAAGCATAATTCAAAATTATTCTTTAAAATTGTTGGAACTCCCCAAATAATTTCTCCTAGAGTTGTCAGACAGCAAACATCATAGGTTTATTCTATTAAGAAGGACTCTAGCAAGAATATTTCCAATCATGACTAAGAGAGAGGACTCCCCATCCCTTTGATTGTCACCAGTCAATCTATTCCTTTACCTTTATAGAGATGGAAAATGGAGGCATCCTTAAACTCCTGGGGCATAATGTCCTTTTGCCATGTAATGTGGAAAACTGCAATCAGCTTTTGTATGAATAATGGACCACACAATTTGTAAATCTTAGTTGGAATAGAATCAGCATCAGATGCTTTGCCACATGAACATAGCCTAATAGCATTCAAAACCTATCTGGGATCTTGAAGTCTCAGGGAGTCAATAGGTTCTAATTTCCCAATTCTAGTTTATAATGAATTATTTTCTTCAGTGAGTTTTGCATCTCTTTTCCCCTTTGGTGAATTCTGTTGTTTTTATTGGGGAGAGTTGTGTCATTTCCTTCAGCATTGTGTGTGTGTGTGCACCTCTTTTATCAAGTATTCTTTTCATAATTTTCTTGCATTATTCTAATTTATTTTCTTAATTTTTCTACAGATCTTCCAGTAATTCATATTGGGTTGTTGTCCAATTTGCATTTTTGAGACTTTACTATTGATGTTTTCACATAATTCTCTTCTTCTGAGTTTGTGTCTTGATCTTCCCAGATACCATAATAGCTTTTTATGGTGTGGTTCTTTTGTTTGTGTGCTTGCTATTTTTACAGCCTATTTTTTGACTTTCATTTTAATGTGCGTAGTGAGAGTTTGGGGGAAGGGCACTTTCCCAAGATTCAGGCTTTTTCATGCTGCTATTTTCACAGCTATTTCTGGGAGTCTATATGATCTGGGGAGAAGTGTAATCACTGTTCTCCTGTTTTTATTTTGATTTTCCCCTACGAAGGGGAAAGAAGGGTTGCTCCTCTGCAACTCTAAGTGCCAGTGTTCCTCTTGGCCCTGAAACTGTGGCCGGGTCCCCTCCTCTCCAGCAGATGCAAGTGCTAGTGTTATTCCTGGAATATCTCTGGAACTCTTCAGAGCTCCTGAAGCTATTGATGCTGTTGTTGCAGCTGTCTCCAAGGAGCACTGCTGGTGTTGTTGGAAAAACATCTAACCCCAACCTTTTTTTTTGGCTTTGCTGCTACAAAATTAAATTTGATATGCCAGTATAAAGTTTTTTGAAAGGGAATGATGGGAGTGTTAGACTGAGGTGCTGCCTCTACTCTGCCATCTTGGCTGTGTTCTCCAGTTCATCATTTATTATAACACCATATCCAGTTACACTCCCATACCACAATTTGTTTAATCATTCCCCAACGGAAAGATATTTCCTTATTATAATTTTTGGCTACCATAACAAGAGCTGCTCTAAATATACACAATAATTCCTGGGAAAAGTCTGCTTTAATTATGCATTGAGGAAACAGCAAATGGATGCCTAAATAAAAAGAGAACAAGGGGCATAGAATAAGTGCATTTTCTCCATTGTTCTAGTGATCTGAAAGATATGGAAATTTAGAAAATTAAAAACTAAGAGCTTAACTAAAACTTAACTAAAACATTCCTCATTTTCTGAGATATACTGCTCAAGTGATTGATAAAGAAATCAAAGTTTTAAAGATTACATCTTAAATACTTTTGATTAGGTTTGTTGTCTTATTTGCTCCACTTAGCACCTCAAAAATAACATATGTATTAGTATTTACTACCTTTAAAAAACAACTGAAGTAGCATAATTGTCTAGAATTGTCTATTCAAAAGTCTTTGAACTTGCATGAAACTTTGGGCTATTCCAAAACAAATGAATCATTAAAAATCTAATCTTAATAGAAGTCATATGAACAGTTCTGAATAAAGTAGGAAAGGAAAAGAACCAGTTCATTCTTTCTCCATACTTATGTATGTAAATTGTCTTATTTAAGCAGTGAAAGGCTGAAAAATAAACCATTTGGTTGTATAAGTAGAATTGGGTTTTAAGAATTTTATATCAGGGGGCAGCTAGGTTGTGCAGTGGATAAAGCACCAGCCCTGAAGTCAGGAGGACCTGAGTTCAAATTTGGTATCAGACATTTAACGTTCCCTAGCTGTGTGACCCTGGGCAAGTCACTTAACCCTAATTGCCTCAGGGAAAAAAATGTTACTTCAAATGATGTCTTACCATCACTTTTCATGAAATAAATAAATGTTTTACTATTTTGTATAATTCAGTTGGTTGTTATAGCATTTAATACAAACATCCATACTTTATATCAGTATTAGTGGTCAGAGGGCATATTTTAGGTATACATACATAAGTTTTTCTGTATATATAAAGCAACATGATATGATAGAGAGAAGCCAAATATTAGAGTTAAGAAGACTTGTTTAAAATCCTAACCTTGACATCTACTATCTATGTGACTGGGCAAATTACTTAGTATTTTAGTGACTGAGGGAGCTCTATTAAACTATTAATTCAAGAAAATTTCCTGTGTAGATTAGTGGAGGGAGTCTCTTCATCAGTGGTTCCCTATGCCAATCAATACATGTAATATTCCCTGCCCTGTAAAGTAGATCTCTTTTATATCATATATATATTATATTCGATACATAGTCATATTATATATGTATAAATGTGAACATTCATACATGTATTTATGTATATATTACATATATAATACATATATAAATATGTTATATATATATATATATATATATATATATATATATATATATATATATGCGTGTTTTTTGTTTGTTTGTTTGTTTGTTTGCTGAGGCAATGGGGTTAAGTGAGTTGCCCAGGATCACACAGGTAGAAAGTGTTAAGTGTTAGAGGCCAGATTTGAGCTAAGGGCATCCTGACTTCAGGGCTGGTACTCTGTTGACTGTACCACCTAGCTGCCCCCCTCTCTATATATACATTTAATATTGATCAGTCATATATGATTTTTGATATTTTATTAGTAAAGATTGGAGTAGTTTGCTATTTCTCCACTTCACTGAGATAAACAGGGTTAAGTGACTTGCCCAGGATCACACAGTTAATAAGTGCCTGAAGTCATATTTGAACTCAGGTCTTCCTAAATAGTCCCAGCACACTATTCACCGTACCACTTAGCTGTCTCATATATGTATGGTTGTATCTGGGTGTAGATATACATATATAGTTCACATACTGACTTATACATATACATATATGTATATGTATGTCTATTTGTGTGATTCAAATATGAAGCCCTTACCATTTTTGTTAGGCTATGTGTATGGAATCCAACTAAACTAAGAACTCAGCCCTAAACCATTTCTTAAGAGCTGCTTCCACTATCCCTCTGAGGCTCTGATGCTCTGGGGTGCTGAGACAGCCCTTGGCTGCCCCATTGCTCAAAGCATTCAGATTTATTATTGAGTAGTTAACCCCAAAGCATAAAACTGGCTATCAATGTGGATCTCATCTTTAGCAAATGAAAGGAGTTGACATGATGATACCCTGTCACAGTGTGCTGCAGGTACAGAACCTCACAAGGTTTCACATGGTCACAAGGGCAAGGTGGAACAATTGGAAGAGGAAGAAAATTACAAGAACATCTCCATCAGAGAAGTTGCCTCAGGCACCTCCCAGCACTGTTGCCTCAAGTCCCTAGAGAGTCAATAGGACCTGGCAGAGGTCAAACTTAGATGTTGTAACTTATCCTGACTCAATTAGGCTTTGTAGATATGACCTTATTCATGATGTGTGAAGATTTTAATTGAAAATGATGAAAAATGTAATTAAAATGTTTAACTATGATGTTAACATACTTTTGGTTTGACATAATTTCACTAATCTTGCAGAATTTGACAAAAAAGTAATCAACCATCACAAAAACCTATATTAAATGACTATTATTTCACTTTAAAAAAAATGAGGACACTGAACCACAAAGTAGTTAATTAACTTGAGAAAATGAAGCATTATTAAGGGCAGTTATTCCGGCTGTAGTGAAATTTACTAAAGCTTGCATGCAATACACTTGCTTCTTTCACATACTCATTTACCCTATTTGGCTCTAATCCCATATGGGTTATGCCTTGTGTGACCCTTAGAGAGGCAACCTACTTTCTCCTTTTTCTAAAGAGCAAAAAGGTGACCCATTATCATAACTGGACTCCCACAGGGCCCAACAACTCATTGCTCAACCCTGATGTGCTCCCAGCTTCCACCTACAACACCCTGAGGACTGAGAAAAAAGAAGCGGGGTGAGTCAAACAACTTATGGTATGCTCTAAGGCTAATTAGGTCTAACAATTTAAATTAGTCATAAAAATTACCATGGACCCACATGCCCAATGCTTGAAAGAAACTTGGGTAGGCCTGAAAGAATTATATTCAGGAGAAGGTTCACACTCATTTCATAATCAAATAGCAATATTTTATAAAGTGCCTACTATGTGTCCAGCATTAGTAAGCACTATTGGAGAATCTAAGTAACCTCTGTCTTTATCTTTGTCATTGTTAAGCAACTCACTTATACTCTCTGGATAATGCAACAAAACCAAAAACAAACAAACAAACAAACAAAAAAACATAAAACACTGACATCTGAGCTATCTTCTAGCTCTGAATTTTAAACCTATTCTAAAATTAAAATTCTGGGTATAAGGTGCTGAGAAAGTACCCATACTTGACCTTTGGAGGAGGTTCACAGTGTGCTCATTGCTGAGGGATTTTACCCCTTAATGAGAAAAAGGGGAAACTAATTTTTTCTCACATATTTTGATTCATAATACATCACACTCAGGGACCCCAGGAAAATTGATGGAGACATTCAGAATGAATTTATTAAGCACTAATTATATTTGAGGCATAATGATAAACATAAGAATACAAAGAAAGGGATCGTCCCTGTCCTCATGAAGTATATAATTCTAATGGGAGCCAAGAAAAGAAAAATGTGAAAATTACTATGTATATAAAAACAGTACACAAAACAAATGAGAAGTAATTACCGAGAGGAAAGTACTAATAACTGGAAGTACTGAGAAAGGTATAAGAAGGTATAAGAAGATTGGAAAGATGGGAGGACATTAGGTCATGAAATTCTGGAATGCTAAACAGAGAATGTGTATTTTTTCCTGGAAACAATAGGAAACCAAAAAATTTATTGAATAGGAGAAGTGTAATATGATTAGGCCTGTGTTTTAAGAAAATCAATTTAGTGGCTGAATGGAGGATGGATTAAAATGGAGGGAAATTTGAGGCAGGCAAACCTCCCGGCAGGTTATAGCAACAGTCCAGCAATGAGGTGATGAGGATCTGCACCAGAGGGATAGCAGTGTCAGAGGATAAATGGGTACATATCTGAAAATGATAACAAGGTGAAGTTGACAAGCCTTGGGTCTTGAAGGCAACTAAGAGAGAGGAGAGGGTGGAATAAGAATAGTCCATGTATGAGAATGAGTCATAGAAAAGACATGTAGACATGTGTCTTTGTGTGCAAGATACAGCAAAAAGACTAATGTTGCTGGATTATATAGTGTATGAAAGAGTTAAATTTAATAAAAATGAAAAAGTAGGAAGAACTTTAAATGTTGAAAATGGAAGTTGATCCTGGAAGCTTATAAGCTAATGAAATTTATAGAGTAAAGTGGTAACATGGTTAGATATAAACATTAAGACAATAGACCAGAATAGAAAGATACATGAGGTAGGGACACCAATTAGAATGTTTTTGCAGTAGTCTAGGCAAGAATATACAAGGGCTAGAATCAGGGCAAAAGTGGTTAAGTAGATAGAAGGCTATATATACACAAGATGTTGTTAAATTAGCAACAATAGCTGACAATGGATTGGATATGTGGGATAAGAGAGTTAAAGATGACACTGAAATTGCCAACTTGGGTGACTGGGAGAATGATGACTTTGACAGTAATAGGGAAATTTAGAAGAAGAGACAGTTTTAAGGGAAAATTAATGAGTTCTATTTTGGATATTCTGTATTTATGATGCCTTTGGGACATCAAGTTCAAGATGTTCAAAGGGCAGGTGAAGATTCCAGACAGGAGATAAAGAATGACACTAGACTAGGTGGATATGTAAATCCCACAATAACCTACATAGACATAATAATTTAATCCACAGGAGTTCTTGAGGTTACTGAGATAACTTAAAGTGAAAAGGAAAAAAAAGACCAGGAAAAAAATAACTTTAGGAAACATCTACATTTAGTGGGCATAATATAAATTTTTAAAAAATTCAGCAAAGGACATTGAGAAGAATTTAACATATAGGTGGTCCCCAAGAGTTTTAAAATAATTTTAAGCTTTCGTAGTTTTAAACAGCTTAAAACTTTACTAAAACTCTTTAGGAGTCTTTGTATGAGGAGAGTGAGCCAGGAGAGCACAGTATCATGACAAACTAGAAAGGAGAGAATATCTTAAAGGGAAAAGGTAGTCATCAATGTCAAATGCTCCAAGATCACTTTATTTTAGATCTTTATTGTTTGGACTATTCTGGCATTCTTACCTGTGCTCTGTGTTCCAATATGTCTTGCATGAATAATCTTCCTAAAATCCTGTTATAAGGTAGTTACTTCTCAGTTCAAAAAATGTTATTAACAACCTGTTAAAACATGGACAAGTTGTTTTTTAACATGGCAAATGCTTACTTTATGTTCAAGATTTACATCAATAATAGGGTAAGCTCAAAAGAAAGATTGGCAGAGTAAAGGTAAAAATAGGAACAATATTATACAAATGAAATGTAGAGGAAGAATAGACACAGAGGCATTAGAGGTGGGGAGGAGGCTTGTAGTTCTAAAAACCTATTCACATCAGGAATAGGTTCAACAGGCAACACTACATATATAATATGAAGGATATAGAACCCTCCAAAATCTATAAAGAAATAAAGGGGGAAGAATAGGTGGATGGGGAAGCAAAGAGTGAGGGAAGAAACCAAGGGAGGAATCTCTGGATGGGGGGAAGTTAGGTAATAGTAAGCCATCTTATGGAACAGAATTTAATGAAAGGGTCAGGAGGATTAGAAAAGACACATGTGTATATGGGGTAACTGTGGGTGTGAGTGTGTATGTACGTATATACCTATATATGTATACATAAATATATCTTGTCTTAACTGTAGCTTGCTTGGAGGTGGGGGGCATAAAAGGAGATATGTGCGTGTCTGTATGTATGTGTATGCATATATCTGCATATGTATATATAAATATAATTCACATATAAATATGTATATTTATAATATATGTTTATTTATAATAATTTCTTAACTTCTACACTTCAAATAAGTTGATCTGATAATATTTCCTGATTAACTCTTGTGTTCCAAGGTCTACATGGTATTCTCTCATCCTAAAATCCTTTATCTGTCATTTCCTCTCATAGTCTTAATTCCAGTGATTCTTCCTTCATGAAAATTTTCCTATTAGGTTTGTATGGGAATAACAGAAAATTACTTGTTCTTAAAAAATTTATGGTCCAATAAAGGTAAGATAAGATTTAGGTACAGATACTATAAGGCAGAATATGTTTATTATAGATACTGGAAAAGTAGGGAGCACTATGAGAATCTAGCAATTGGATTTGGTTCTTAAACAAAACCAAGCATTATATTTCATGTATACTTTGTTTTCCCTCAATATCTGGCAGGGGACAGTTAAGCATTTACTAAATATGCACTAACTAGATGTTGTTTGAATAATTGAATAGATGAATGAATAAAATGAATTTAACCAATGCCTTTTTTTAAATTAAGCCAATCAAAATTTTTATAAAATCAATCAAAATTAGTCTTTTATCTGACATAAATATTTAAAAAAGAAATATAATGTATTAAAAAATATCCAGTGCAAATAATGCCATGACTAAAGCATGTTATATGTTGCTAAATAACATTTCTATGTCTTCACTCAATGTTTACTATGTTACAAGCACTATGCTAAATATTAGAAATAAAAAACAAAATAATTTCTGTTCTTAAGGAGCTCATTACAATTAGGGAAGACAACACATATATCAGGGTTCATCTTCAGAGTCAATAGAAAACACAGAAATCCGTATGGTAGTTTTTAAAAACATATAAAAAAAAGTCTAGTGGACTTAGTGGAGCAATGGCAGGTCAGATGGCTTTTTGATCAATGACTTTTGGGAAGGGGCTAATGGGCTTGGAGGATTGGAGTAGAACAGAGCACTAGAACATGCTTTATTAGTTACCTAATAAAAGATAAATTTTAAATAGCAAAGACTATTTCTTCAGCAGTTATATTCTCATCTTCCTAATTCTGGCAGCCTTTCTTTTTTTGCTCTCCTAATTATGTCTTCTGGGGAAAGGGAATATGTATCATTCTAGCTTCCAATTTGCATCATCACACTGCCTTCTTCTCTTTAGCTTCTAAAATTACTTTGGTAGGAAGATTTTTACATAGCTACTTCTCTTTAACCTCAAATTTAAGAAAAATCCCAGAGGTTCTAAGTTAGAAGTACTGGAACATTTATTTCTAGGACAGAGGACAAAAATTAAATGGAGTTGGCGGTTCAGGGGACCTAGCTGCGACTGCCATGGGAATCCCCAGTGAACAGTCACAATTTTGGTCATTACGATGTGTAAATTGCTAGTACAGTGCTCAATAAGTCAAGTTTATTTCAGATGGATAATGGAAGAAACCCTCATCCATTGGAGATTTACTTCCCATTCCTCTGGGAGTGGAAACAAACTATGAACATATAACTGATGACTGTCCACTTAACATCTATTATCATCCATAAATTCGACATGCTAGTGCAATGATATTCACTTAACAAAGAATAAAATATTTTTATTTTAAAATACATGAAAATTTACTGAAGGATTTTTATACAAAAAGTGGTCAAATGGAATAGTAAATTAAAATTAAATAATAATCAAGTAGTCTTTCCATATCTTTTAAATTTGTATAATGAATTACTTTTTTCCCCACTTATATTGGCTAACAATTCTTTCTTATGCATTTTCTTTGTCTTCCAAAGTATACAATCTCAATTTACAGTTTTCATGACAAGCTTTTCAATAATTTAGAATAAGCAACAATTAGAAAGTTTTTCAAAAGTCAAGAATGACCATCTAAATCAACATTTTAATCAAGTATATCATGAGTGCTTAATGCAAGAATATCACTCACTTTTCCTACATAAAAGTCTTTACAATTAAACTTTTTTGATTATTTTAAGTAGACCAAAAATTGAGAACTGTCCAAACACAAAGGAGAATTGCTCAGGAATAACCCAAATTTGGAAGTAAACCAGGAAGTAAAGTAAGATAGGAGATAGACCTTTAAAGAGAATATTTTTGAAGGAAGAGTGAAAAATCAATTAGAAGTGAGATGCAAGCATTTATATATTATTATAAAAATGATTAATACAGAGTAGAAAAGGAGAAGGAAGAAAATGAAAAGGAGAAGGTAGAAGAGAAGGAGAAGGGAAAGGATAAGGATAAAAAAAGAAGAGGAGGAGGAAGAAGAAAAAATTTTAGGGTTTTAGAACTGAAGAAAATTTATGTACCACACATGAGGGGAAATCACAAAATTATGTATCCTCTTATACTTTACATAGCTTTCACATATCATGAAATCCAGTGATTTAGGTATCCTTGCAAATATTCAAACTTGACATTCAATTTCTCTGATCTAAGCATATGCATTAGCTGTCCTGGGTGTCTGGAATTCTCTCCCTCCTCATTTCTGCTTTCCTGACTTTCTCCAAGTTTCAACTATAACTTGACCCTCTATAGAAAAACCTTTCCTGATTCCATTTGTTTCTTATTCCTTCTATTAGTTGGTAATCTCTAGTTTATTATATAGATTTATTATTTGTACCTGGTTCTTCACATGTAGTTTCTCCACTACTAGACTAAACTCAAGAGTGTAGGGATAGTATTTTGGCTACTTTTGTATCCCTGACTTTTATCACCAGTGCCTGGCATGTAGTAGGTACTTAATAAATATTTATTGATAATCTAACTTCCAGTAATTTTTTATTTGTAAAGGTTAAATATGAAATGATAGAAAAATTTAAATATGTATACATGGTCTAAAACCTCTATTTTCTTCCAAATTTTTCCCATATCTCACTTTATTCCTAGAATATTCTATAATGATGATGAAGACAATGATGATATCTAGCATTTAAATAAGTTTTGTAGAGAGCTTTATAGATTTTTCTTTATTTTATTCTTACAACTACCCTGGGAGACAGATGCCATTATTAATCCCCATTTTATATATGAGGAAACTGAGACAGATGGATGTTTGATAACTTGCCTAGGGTCAGACATCTAGTAAGTGTCTGAGGTCTGAACTGAACTCAATTCTCCCTGACTCCTGGTCCAAAGCTCTATCCACTGAGACATTTAGCTGCCTATGCCCTTTATCTCAACAACTAAAATATCAAATTGTAATTCATAAATTCCTCAGTTTAGGTCAATACCAAAGATTATGATACAATCAAATTCATTTGGAAAACTTGTGAATGCATATATGGTGCTCAGTGAATTTTTTAAAATAATAGTAATAATTATTCATAGTGATAAGAATATATATATTTTTCATTTGATACCTCATAGTCTTATCCTTCCTGACATTAGGGGCATTCAATGTTAAGGGAATATCCTTAACTGATATCTCTTATCTTTAGGCAAAGTCAGTAAGTAACTATGTAATTAGTAACTGTTCAATTACACTAAATATGGAATGAGAAGTAGTGCACATAAGTATATATGAAAGAGAATGGGACTATACTACATAATAAAGAGATGAGACAACAAAGGTTAAATAACCGCTCTAAAAATTAAAACCAGTGGCACCTTTGCCACATACTCACATACTGAGTATTCATTTATTGGATAAGTCACTTATACTCTCAAACAATTCTTCAAGACTACAAGTTGTAGAAAAGATACAAACTGGCATTAGTAGAGACTATCATTGTTATAATGAAGAAATCACATTATTGAGAGAAAAAGAGACCCTGGCATCCCATATTAGCTTGATATAAAACTTTTATGTTTAGCATTTTGACAGAAGAAAAAGGGAAATAAGAAAACTATGGTCTAAAGAAAACTATAATAAAGTGTCTGACCTAATTTCAATATAATCATTGTTTTTCAATCACAAGTTTCCCAATCCACAAGTTTATGGTCTTGTTAAAAAAAAAAAGTTAAGAAAATATAATAGACCACTAAATAAAAATATTGAATTTGCTCATTTAAAAGAAAAAACAATTGCAAAATATGTCAATATCCTCCAAGAGTTCCAACCCGAGACATTTGGTTTATATAATATGTTGCCTATCCCAAGCCAAAAAACATAATACATATTCTAGATAATTTATAGGCATGTGTTTTAGGAGAACTAGATATTTGAGTACTAAATAATTTACATACCTATTTATCTAATCTATAATATAGATATAGCTATGTCAATATGTAATCAGGAAAATAGAAACTTTTTTTTTCCTTACTAGTGTTTTATCAGTCTGAGTGAGTAAATGTAGTATATCCTGAATCATGGCTTTTAAGTTACTTGACCAAAAATTAGGGGGAAGCCTTAGGCAATAAAGTGAATGCTATATCTCTCTTCCTGAACATTGTGATGCCCTAGAGATTTTCTGGTTGTAATGAGTTCATAAAGTCAGCATAAAGACCCACTTTCATTAAGTGATTAAATTAAGGTCTGTACTAATTTTTTTTTCCTGTGTCTTATAATTAGTTAAGTATTTTAGATGACAGGTTTTGTGCTCTTTCTAGCCAATTTATCCAAAACTTTACATGAATAAACACTACTGCCAAGCTTATAAAGATTTTATAATTTTTGTATACAAACAGTTCATGCCCTTAAGGAATTTGAATTCTATGGGACAGAATTGCTTCTCAAGATAAGTTCATTTTCTAAGTTGGTAGGGTTAACATTTTCTCTATGATAAACAACATTCAGAAGTCTTAGTTTAGTTAGGACATTCAGTACTATATGTTTCTTTCTGAAAATGAAAGAAATAAAAGTAGGTAAACTCAGTCTCTTAAACAAAAAAATTACCATGTTAAAAAATAAATGTTAATCAGTTGGTTGACAAAGTAAGAATACAGGTAATTGGTTTTTAATATGTGTTTATAAATATAAAATACATGTTATGAAGTTTAGTATATTTTATTTTGAATCAAAAAATATTTATTTTCTCTTCCTCCAAACCCACCTTCATTCTTTGCAGGAATTATCTGAGAAACAAAAAGAAAGAAAGAAAACACTTTTAATAAAAAGAAATAGGAAATAAAAAGTGTAGTTCTTTGATTTGGTTCAGTTTGGTTTAGTTTCAAGGAATTCAGAATACTTTTTGAACATTGTTTTCCCTATCATTCATGATAAAGTAAGGATGTTACATGAAAATCAGTAATAATTATGTTATTCCTTTGTAAAGGAAGCTATAGAATCACACTGTGTAAAAAAAAAATTCCATTAAGTGCATTCAAAAAGACCTCTGACCATTGAAAATGTAGATTTTTCTTGTAAATAAATTGCCTCTGGTGGATGGGGGAACCACAGAAGAATTCACAGAGACACACAATATCCATTGTGATGTTTTTGACTGGATTATAATGTCCATTGATTACCTAATCAATCTATTATACATTCAAGTCTTTCTTCTTTTGTTTCAAATTACTTTATTTACAGAATAAAAAGGAAAAAGATGCATGAATACATTCTGTGGCTTTTAAATCTTCATAAAGTTATGATGGCTTAAACTTGCCTTTTGTACATAAAAATCTATAATTCTGATGTGTACTTACAATCTTAAAACCATGATGAAAACAGTCTATTTAAATCTATAAAATTACAACCATTATATATGAAATATTTATTGGTTCAAATATCTTCAATGTTTTCTTTTGAAACACATTTTATTGCCCACCAGCCTTTTCATGTCAATACTTTCATTATTTAATGTGTTTTCAAAAAACATTTTAATAAAGTTTTAGTTCAACTGAGACCTATCTTTTTCTTTAATGCACTGCAACATTCATAATTGATTTCTTCTGTTGAACTGATAAATTGGTGACTTAATATCTAAGATAAAGTCTGAAAATTTCTCAAAGATTAGCTCAATTCTCTTTAGGTTAACACAAGAGCACTGGCAAGTATTCACTAATTGGTAAATGGATGGATGGCCTGGGCATGGACTTTGGCCTACAGCTATGAGAGAGAAAGCACACTCCTTTCATTTGCTCTCTACATTATTTATAGTCATTTGTTTTCTCTCCTTGCTGGCTGCATTGCAAGCTCCCATTACCACACTGCTGACTTAGGAACACTGAAGTTTCTGAGCCTCTACATCAGATGAAATGGCCCCAAGTAGCTCAATTTAACAGCCTCTGCAAAGCTAGTGTAAGTTGGATATTGTTATGAGCTAATGAACAAGAGTTCTTGAAATTAGCTAGAATTAAGTTCCACAAGGTCCCCTTCTCCCTTTCAAGGGCTTTTCAAAATGTCACTTTATATAAATGCCTTCTTCCTTATATAAATTCTGTATTAAAATAGTTTAGATAGATTGTGAGAACCCTGAATCATTCAGAAAATTAAAAAAAAAAAATTTCAATTTGATTAACCCTGCATAGAAATTAAAAATATTGATAAATTTAAAACTATCTAGCAAAATTGAAGACAAATTACTATTGATGAGATTTAAAACAAATTATTGTCAAAAACTGATTATTGTATTGTTCTACAGCAAAACTTCAACTTCTCCAACCTATTCTTTTTGGATCCCTCGGACACTCATATTGAGCATTGGAGTAAAGCAGAATATTGAAAATAACCAAATGGGAAAAAACTGGCAAAGAAACACCATTGTAAGCAGCTTGCTTCACCTGAAACTCAATGAAAGCATCTGACTTAATCCATTTAATAAGTGCATAGACAGGCCTAGTAAAGCTGAGGTCACAGGGTGAAAATCACAGGGGGGGGTGATTAAGGGATTGGCTTCCTTTCATTCTTATCCTTTCCTTATCCATCAGTTGATCAGGCAGCCTCAGCCAAACAATAGATTGTGCATATCACATAATCCTGCATGTTATTTAACATAAAAAGACATATACCATGATGAATATATTTATAAGCTTTTACTTAATATGCTGATAAAAAGAAAAAGGAAATCATGTGGAAAGAGACATAGTCACATAGGGTAAATTTTAAAACATCAATGTTCATGTAGCTCTCAAGACCATTCTTCACTGATCACATTTACACACAGTTCCCCAACTAACTACTCCAGACAATAGATAATTTGTGAATTACAATCCTCTCCAAACCATAGTTGACAAAATTCACCAATATAGTTATTCTTATTGATAACACATTAGACCATTTAACTCAAAGCAAAGTCATTTAATTACTTGGCATAGCAATAAAAGTAAGAAACCTCTGGAGCACCAATATACATATGATCAATGGAAGGAGTCAGCATACATAGAGATAGTGGGTTAAACAGACCCTGATATGAACTATGTGTGGCAAAGGCACCAATGTCTGGGAGTGACTCATTTATTCAGTGCTACACAACTGCCAATGTCCTCTGGTGATGTCATTATGTTATTCTGAGCTTGGTTTGCTTCATTTAGATATTTCTCTTTCTCATACCATGGCAGGAATTTCATTTCTAACACAGGTTGGTATTCATCTATTCAGTTCCCTTCATGACAATCTCTTAAAATTTTAGAATATTTGCAGATTTGTCTGAGCCATTTCTAATCCATCCTCTATATCAAATTAATATCGTTAAAATACCAGACTGACTATAACTCACTATAACTTTGGTGGTTCCTTCTTATACTTGGATAGAAAACAAACTGTTGGTACATAATTTGGTTCCTACCTATCTTTCAGGAATTTCATATCACTCTCCCTTCTACATTCATTATTCCAGTCAAATTGACCTTCTATTTCCCACATATGTTTCATCCTCTATATCTGTACCTTTGCCCATATGTGAACTATATATCCTCCTCCTCTTTGTCTTCAAAAATTCTAAATTTCCTTTATAGCACAATTGCCAAATACTTCCCAGAGACAGCTTTTTTCTTATCTGTTCCCTTCCCCTCACTTCCAATTATTAGAATAATCCTCACTTCTTGTTAGGGACCTAAATCATGGTCCATAGTCTAAGTTCCTATTTCAAACCTTCACTTATGAAAATTCTTCTCATATG
Organism: Myrmecobius fasciatus; assembly: GCA_023553655.1. Lineage (NCBI taxonomy): Eukaryota > Metazoa > Chordata > Mammalia > Dasyuromorphia > Myrmecobiidae > Myrmecobius > Myrmecobius fasciatus. The sequence goes on from JAJPUD010006515.1 coordinate 57,901, forward strand.
AAGACTATAGGGAGTTTAGAATTTTGAAATTATAATTACATTTTATAATCATAGAATTTAATTTGGGTTCTATTCATAGAACACCAATATTTTTATTTGTCACTGTATTAGGGTTAGGGGGAAAAATTGAATACAAGCATATCCTCACCCATTCATACTTGTATCAACGTGTCAATATGCAGGGTTTCTAATTTTTTATGCTTATCAAATATTGATTTTTTACAGACTGTATTTCTCCACAAGATTTTAATAATCCCTAATAAAAACTAATACCATGTCAAATAATTGCTGTCTCTCTCATTCTCTCTCTCCCTCACATAGTCTATTTCACTCTACCTCTTCATTCTTGTACCATATCTTTTTCTATCTACCCGTTTACTCTGCTCCTTTGTGCTATATTCTGATATTTCTCTCTCTATTTTATCCTGTCTATAAAATCTCAAGTAATGTAAAATAAAGTGATAAGGTCACATATCAATGTCCCCTAAGTAGGCAAAGACAATAACTGGTAGACTAAGATACACAACTATGCTTTTGCTGGCATCTTCAAAAGGTCTGTTAATCCCAAAGTGATAAAAATAGCACTATAGGACACAATGAAAGAAGTATATGTTCTGGAAGAGAAATTGGATAATTTTATGTTATCATGTTCTATTTTGATAATTTGTAGAATGAAAGAGTCAAATTCTTGTGTCAAATTTCAGATATGATATTTTAGATATTTTAGAAAAGACATCAACAAATTGGAACATATTCATATATGTATGTAGGTATGATAAGGGAAAAGATCGAAAGTTTGGCTTCAGGAATTATGTTCCACTCCATCCATAAAAAGCAACAGAAGGACATACAGAATCATAGACTCTAAATTTGAATGAATATTGGTAGCATATTCTCTTATACAATATTTTCAATAATGACCATCCAGACTTTGCTTTAATTTATCAATGAGAGAGCAATAGCTACTATCCAAAGGTAATTTATTCCAATTGTGTATATCTTTAATCATTGGAATTTTTGTTCCTTAAGTCCCTCAAGTACCTTTCTGAAATTTCTCATCGTTCTAAGTTTTTGTCTACTGGGATAAACAGAACAAACTTATTTCCCTTTCTGTATGATTTTTTTTGGAAATTTAAGAGAAATATCACATTCTCTTTAAACATTCTCTGATTCAATTAAACATCCAAGTTCAAGTGTCCTTTACAGTATAAGTGACATTCCAATCAATATAATCACTCTTCTCTGAATACCTTCTAATGTGTCAGTACCCTCCCTAAAATGTACTCACAGTCTTATAATGTTCAAGATTTGGTCTGTTTATGGATTATGTTCTGAAAAATATTTCTCTCAATGAAGTATAAATTGAAATTATTTTGTTTGTTTTGGCCATCATTTATCACTATCTATTAATTTTAGTTTTCAATGTACTAAATTCCCTCAGATTTTTTCAAATTAATTGCTTTCTAGTCACAGTTCTCGTGTATTATAACAATGAAGATGATTTTTGTAATACAGATAGAAAACTAAATTAATGACTATTAAATTTCAGCTAATTATCTTTTTACTGATATTCTAGTCTGTTGAAATCTTTTTTGTACCAAGTCTGTCATACAACTTGTCATACCTATGGATCATCTGAAAATTCTATATGCCTATCAACTATGTTTATGTCTACAAGGGATTGATAAATATAAAATAGGACTGACCTTCTTTGTTCCATTTCTCTCTTGACAGCCTGAAATAACAGTAGTCTTTTGGTTGCCATTTTATTTCTCCTGAACTTAGAGTGAATATGTAGTCCACAAAAATCCCTAACGATACTTATAACACAAAACAAATTGAACTTCAAGTCCCTGATCTTATACTTTGGCAGTTATTTTTTAAATCCAAATTTGCAATAGCATAGTGACTTGAAGTAAGGAAGACTTGAATTAGAATCTTGCTTGTGCAATTTATTAACGGCCTGTCCATGAGTCACTTAACCTCTGTTTCTATCAGGGTCATCATCTTTAAATGAGATTAATAACAAAATTTATATGCCATAATATTGAGAATATCAAAATTTGCAATATATGTTTTTTTTTACTCTCATTCTCATGCTTTTTCCCCCTTTCTATATAACCCCTGTCTTTCTCTTTCTCTGTCTCTCTTTTATCCTATAAAATCATCTTAGGTGTGATTAATTTCTCATCACTTTCCATTTGTTATTTTAATATTAATACAAATGTCACAACTTTGCTTGTTTGTACCCATTATGTTGACATAAATCAATATGGTCCTATACATGCATAATCCACTTTGGTCTATGATTGAACATTCTCTATTCAAGCTTAAGTTACTAAACTTTTCTTTCATTGTGCTCACAGTCCTGAGGTACTTACATATTTTTGATTCTTTTGATTTTTGGTTTAACAATCATTATTTGCTTCATCCTAGATTTAATATCTCTGCAGCTTTCTAAGAGAATGGTATCATACCATGCCACTGATATAATAATCTTGGATTTTTGCTTCAAAGTCCTTCTTCTCTTTCTTATGTTTTCCAAAATAAAATGTTCCTACACACAATTATGAGAACATAAAAATGAAGCTGTCAAGGGTCCTAATTTTGGACTTGAGGATGCAATCCAAACTTTTTCCCATTTTCCTCACACTCAAAGCCATAGCATTATGTCTTCTGGTACTTGCAGTTTCTTTTGTTCTGAACATCTAGATTCTATGATTCTAACCCTGTTAAATTCAACATCCTCAGCAACTGGCCATCCAGGTTCTACTTGAAGATTCTCAGTGATGGAAATTTTACTATCACTATATCTTAGTGAGCCGATATAATATAATTATTCCAATTAGTTTAATGTCTCTGTCTCAATTCTAGGAACACCTTACTATTAACTGAATAGTTTTCTTTTAGTCTACTTCTATGCCACAATTTTAAAAATTGTTATTTTCTTTTAATTTACTTCTATGCCATGATTTTTAAAGTTGGCATTCAGTGTCTCAAAAGTATTTCTTCTATGATCTATTTATTGTCATATCATTAAACTCATCACAATTAGCATTTGTTATTTATTTGTGTAATGCCTAACAGAATTTTGTTGCAATGAGAATTACTTGAATAATGATATTTTTTTACAAAGTTCAATTTATACAAGTAATCCAATATCACATCTGTGGTAAGTCTAGATCTAGAGTCACAAAGACAACTAATGGGTAAACAGTTGAGTCTAGAGATTGATGCAATGTTGGTATAAAGTTCACTTATCAAATTTGTGAAGGATAAAAATCTTGGAGAATTGATTAAGAACTCAAATAACAAGATTTAAAATAATCTTGACAGTATGGTATGATAAATCTAAAGCAATGAAATATAATGCAATGGAGATAAATTTGAGGATCTCTGGGTTCAAAAAAATCAATTTGCACATATGCTAGATAGGCAAGTTATTGTACCAGTTCATGTAATAAAGACCTAAGACATTTTAGTTGACCAAAAAACAGTTTTTGATTTCATTAATAGAAATGCAGTACCTATGTCATAGGTAATAATAGTCCCCATATAATCAGTGGGATTGCTACTCAATTCATGTTTGAGGTATTATATTTAATCCTACAAAATATATGCTGTAGAAAACATTGATAGAGAGGAAAATGACCAAGATAATAAAATGGTTTGGAAAGTACCTGAAGCATATGAAAAGAGAATGTACATTCTAGAGAATTGAAAACGAAGAATAGGCTGTATAACTTTTTTCAAATATTTAAAAGACTAACTAAAAGGAGAAGCAGGCTTGCATTGTGTGGCTCCAAAGAACCTAAATCAATGCTTGTTAGTCTCTTTGGTCTCTCAGCAGCCAGGAATGGAGACAGCCAATGGTGTTGATAGTGGCAAAGGCTGGGCAGTCACTTGTTAGTCAGGAAGCATATAAATTTTACATCCTGTCAAACTCTTACTGACTATATATATCGTGTTGGACCATTCCACTGCTGCCTCCTCCTCACTGGATCCTGATCATGAGTGAAAAAAGTTAGGTTGGCATGGGAACTAAACCAGGCAGACTTTCTGAATAGATTTCATGTCACTAGAAATATTGAAGCAGAGGTTAGATGGCCACTAGTCAGAGATTTTGTGTAAACTCCCAGGCAGAAAAGCAGGAACGCGGTTGAATTAAATGGCTCCTAAAACCCTTTCCTTTCTAAGATGCTTTGATTCCCTGTTACATCCTTCTGTCTAAATAAAATTCAAAATTCATTCTTAACTTCCAAATTCAGGTTGTTCATTATCTTCTCTAGTCCATTTCCCTATCTATAAACTCTCTCTCTTTCATCAATATCTTTCAATATTGGTGGTCTACAAACATGTAGAAACTTCCTTATCCTTTAAAAAGAAAAAAAAAACAATAAAACAAACAAAACAAAACACCTTTATTTCTTTTTTTTATAACACCTTGATTTCTTTTCAAGACACGATCTTGTCTCCCCTTCCCCGTCTACCATATCTGCTGTAAAAGCTTCTCTACAATCTGTCATCATGTCTTTACCTTCCACTTACTACTCAAAACATTATAACCTGTTTCTTATTCTATCATCTAATTTACTCATGTTTTCTTCTATTATTTAATCAGTCAGTCAATCATTGCACTGCATATTGAACTCTCTAAATTCAGTGACAAACAACTGGCAATGACTGGCAAATTTATCATCATATAAAGTTTTGGAACACAATTCCAGGATGGAGAGAAGTGCTTATGATCTGTTGCAAGGAAGCAGAGACTTTTGTCACAGTTCCAGGGCTAAAAGGAACATTAGCACTTGTGGATGCAAGGAAGAAGAAGCCATTCCTGGGTATAT